>JZKD02S0921112.1:0-57617 GCA_000966675.3 Picea glauca | reverse complement strand
GCCTTATCTTATTTTATTGAAAGGTCTTATTAATATTGACCTTTATTACATCCGAATACATTGATCTACCTATGTGCGGGTTAGGACCTTAACAGTTGTGTTGCCTTCTGGTTTACCATAAGGGTCAATAGTTTTAGAGGGTTTTGTTGGAAACCTATTCAGATCTGAACCTAGATTAACCAATAATTAGTTAGAGAGAGAAATAACCAACAAAGAGATAACTCAAATATCATATGTTATTGTTGTCAGGAATTGGGACACTTCTTTAGGGATTACCCCCTCATTATAGAAATTATGAATAAGAAAGGAAGTAAGAGGCATCAATCTCACAAATCTAAATATGATGAGCCTCCCAAGAAGGTTTCAAAGAAATATGAATCAATTGGTGAGGATTATGTTCTTATCTCATCCCTCATTGGTACTGTTACACATGGAAGAAAAACTTGGTTGATATAAAGTGGTGCTTCCAAGCACATGACAGGCTATGAAGACTCCTTATCTATCCTTATTCATAAATATTCACCTCACAAGATGAAATTGGGTGACGACTATCAATATCCAATCAAGGGTGTTGGAGAAGCTTCCTACAAATTAAACTCAAACAAGCCAATGAAGATGAAAGAATTTATCTATATTGCATGTTTAAAGAAGAATCTTCTCTCAATTTCAGCATTAGACAAGAAAGTATTTAGAGTAGAATTTATTGATGGTCAAGTTATTGTGTGGCCTAAAGGGAAGACCCTTGATGATGCAGTAATGATTGGAGTTGAAGAAGGAGGTCTCTACAAATTAAAAGGAAATTCGTACTCTGTAATGGTTCATGATATTGTGAATTCCAGTGAACTATGGAATATGATATTTTCTCACCTACACTAAAAATCTCTTCCAATTGTGAGTAAAATGGTGACAGGTCTTCTACAAATCCAAGAAGAACTATATGGAGTGTGCAAAGGATGTGCGCAAGGAAAGAATGTGAAGCACTCCTTTTTCCAATAGTGATAGTAGAGACAAAGGAGATTTGGACATCGTGCATTCAGACATGTGTGGATCGATGTCGACAGCTTCACTAAGTGGGTATGGATATTATGTATCTTTCATTGATGATTACTCACGCAAAACTTGGATTTATTTGTTAATAGAAAAGAATGAATTTTTGGGTAAATTCAAAGAGTTCAAGGCTCTGGTAGAAAACTTGACCGAGCGGAAGATAAATACATTGTGATCAGACAATGGAGTTGAATTCACCTCAAAATAATTCAATAAGTGTTGCAAGGAAGTTGGGATTAAGAGGGATATTTCTACTCCCTATAACCCTCAAAACAATGGAATAGTTGAAAGTAAGAACCGGACGATCATGGAAGTAGTAAAGGCCATGATTCATGATCAAGATCTTCCTATGCATCTATGGGCAGAAGCAGTGAAGACAACAATGTACATACAAAATAAAAGTCTCCACAAGGTGCTTGAAAACAGGACACCCGAGGAGATGTTTTCAGGAAAGAAGCCAAAAGTCATCCATTTCAGAATATTTGGTTGCCCTATATTTGTTCACATCCCCAAGGAAAAGAGGACAAAGTTGGACCCTTTAGAATATAAGGGCATGTTTGTTGGTTACAGTGACACATGAAGGCTTACAGGATATACATTCTCGTTCACCAAAAAGTGGAGATCAGTCGAGATGTAACCTTCGATGAGAATGCATCTTTCAATAAATCCAAATAGATCCATGTAGAAGAGGTACATGAAGAAGAGAATGAAGTTCCTAAAGTTCCAAAGGTAGTTGAACTAGAGGAAGTCATTCCAGAGGATCGTGACATAGTCTAACCTCATAAACTAGTTGAGATACCTTCTCACAAGAGAAGACCAACTTGGGCACAAGAGCTTAACAGATATGAAGAAAGAATTGGTACCCTAGAGAAATATTTTAGAGAAAGTAAGAAGCCAAATTTGTATTCCAGCTACGTGGAATGCTTGTGTGACATAATGGATGCAAAACCTTCCAGTTATGAAGACCCTGTAGAAAATAAAGTACAGAAAGATGTCATGGCAAAAGAATACCAGTCCATTATGTAGAATGATGTTTGAGATGTGCTTCCCAAACCAAAGGAAAAATCAATGGTAAGTTCAAAATGGATATACAAGATGAAACACACAGTTGATGGAAGTATTGAAAAATATAAGGCAAGATTTGTGGCTCGGGTTTTCTCTCAGAAGGAAGGGATTAACTATGAAGAGAATTTTTCTCCCATAGCAAGATATACCTCGATCATGACTATAATTTCATTGGCCACTATGATGAAATGGAAGGTGCACCAGATGGATGTAAATACAACCTTCTTGAATGGTGAAATAAAAGAGGAAGTTTGTGTGGAGCAACCACTTGGATTCGAGACACATGACAGGGAGACTCATGTGTGTAGTTTAAAGAAGGATTTATATGGATTGAAGTAGGCACCTAGAGCATGGTATGGTAGGATTGACAATTTTATTATGAGCTTGGGTTTTCCCAAAAGCAGTGCAAATCCTAACCTTTACTTTAAGGTTGAGGCTGGTGAACCAGTGATCTATTGTTGTATGTAGATGACTTGTTTCTAAGAGGTGCAGAAAATATCATCATTGAATGTAAGAGAAAATTGGTTGCAGAATTCAAGATGAAAGATTTAGGAATGATGCACTAGTTCTTGGGACTAGAAGTTTGGCAAGGATTGGATGGGATTTTCCTAAATCAAGGAAAGCATGTTGTGGAAATCTTGAAAAGGTTCGAGATGTTGGACTCTAAGGCCATGGCTACCTCGATGGTATCAAATCTCAAGTTGTTGCAGGATGCAACTTCAAAGATTGTGGATTCTACCTTAATCAATAAGATAGTTGGCTCGTTGATGTATTTGATGAACACAAGACCAGGTATATGTTTTGTTTTGAACACCCTGAGTCATAATTTGGAGAATCCAAGACAGGTTCATTTCGTTGCAGCAAAACATATGTTGAGGTACCTTAAGGGTACTTGTAACGTCCCAATCCACCCAGGCCAGGCCACGATACATGAAAGAACACTTTTATTCTCTCTATGGAACATATTGTAACATACCCAACATCCAACTGAGTTATGCCACATAATTTTTTTGAACTGCATGCAATTAAAATATATACACACAGAACTCTCGTGGAACTTTATATATAAAATGTAATAGAAAAACACATTACGTAAATGCATATATTTATACTGAAATAAAAGTAAACACATACATGCAACATATACAGGCAATATCCATAACTATACAGATAGTTATAACCATACATACGATAAACCCATAAAACTAAATACATAAATAATAATGCAACATGTAAATTTATCACACAATAGACACTTATATTGGTAATAATATCACCAACTGCATGCAAACCTTCCATGAACCTTCCATCCTTAGACCACATTTCTCATCACTCTCAGCAGTGGGTCACCCCAAATCAGGGACTAAACTCCACCCGGGTAAAGGGTTCCTAACCAGGATAATGGTTCATAGACAACAGGAAAGACTCTGTCATAGGTGACAACTCAAACTAACAGCCTACAGTCCCTCATCCCCCACATGCATGTCCCACCCCAGGAAGTGTGCCCCTTATTTTCTCAACAGTCCTTCGGCTGCCCCACTTCCTTTATGGGCTTTAGAAATAGGTCGGACAGGAAGTGTCAGAGAACTATAGCTACAGTTCAACACCTTCAGGAAATCAATTCCCAACAATTATCTCACCCAGAGATAAATTTCTCATGGGCTAGAAAACCCACCTCTTCAATATCCCACAGGCCTGACAACCCTCTTATTCAGTCCAACTCCCAAGATAATCGTCTACTCAAAATAGTTATGGTTATGAATATAGTTCAGGTACATTGATAGGAAGTATGGAGGATAGCTGACTGCATGAGTGAAAGATCATGGAACAATGGATGAATGATGGAAGGAATGATCGATGAATGCCGGTAAATTAACTAAGTCCCAACAATATGTATGCATGTCCCCAACTTGGCACTTGTCATGTTGGGAGCTACTTTGGCCAACTTGTCCCCAACTTTGGAACTTAGGATACAATAATTATCCATACTTTATATTTAAGAAATATTAATATAATATTCCTTTTTGGCTTAAGCTCCCTAGCTTAGCCCTTTTCCTTAAATTTTAGCCCTCCCTTTCCCTAACTAGTGGAGTTTAGTCCACCATACTCTTTTATTGTGGTTGGTCTGCACGTAGTGATGTATTTTATATTAATGATGAGACATATACAAAAGTAGGTGCACTAGCCTTTAACATCTAGGCTCTCTGGCCTAATAAAAACATAAGCATCCTAGCTTATAATAACTTGCTCACCAGCCTATAAAACACAACATATACACAAGGCTTCTTGGCCTCAAAGTCGCGGGCACTTAAGTTGTTGGGCATGGTATCCTGGAATGTGCACACTTCCTCATTTTACTGCGCAGTACATGCACACACTATGTCATGAAAGGTGCATACAAAAATGATATCAAACAACTCACCAGCTTAAGCACATTTTTATTTACATTACAATTGGGTTTGGCCTAGGGAAATTACAATCCCCTCCCCTTATTTAAAACCTTTTCCCCATGAGGTAGTGTCTCCATTTCCTCAAGGCATGCACTATGGCTGCCAACTCCAAATCATGAGTGGCATAATGTCTTTCATGCTCCTTCAACTTCCTTGATTCATAACATATAACAAACCCATTTTGATTGAGGACTCCACCAAGTCCTTATTTACATGCATCTGTGCATACAATGAATTCTTCATTTGGGTCTACAATCCTTAGTATTGGAGCACTTGTTAATAATTGTTTCAAGTGTTTGAAACTCTTTTCACAATCCAATGTCCACTGAAACTTCACACCCTTCTTTTGTAAGGAAGTGACTGGGTGTGCAATCTTTGAAAATCCTTCAATAAATCTCCTATAGTAGATTTCAAGACCCATGCATGATATCACCTTTGTCGCATTCTTTGGCGATGACCATTCTCTAATGGATTCTATATTCTCCGGTTCCACTTTTATCCCATCCTTTGAAATTATATGTCCAAAATAATGAATTTGCTTCTGATAAAATGAGCTCTTGCTCAATTTGGAATACAACTGATGCTCCCTTAATACTTGCAACACCATCCTCAAATGATTTTCATGCTCCTCCTCTAACTTAGAATATATAAGAATGTCATCCAAAAAGACAATGACAAACTTGTCTAAATATTCTTGGAAAACACCATTCATTAAGCACATGAAAACAACCGGTGCATTTGACAACCCAAATGGCACCACAGTGAACTCATAATGACCATACCTTGTCCTAAAGGCGGTCTTGATGATATCTTCTTGTTTAATCCTTACCTGATGGTATCCAGACCTGAGATCTATCTTTGAAAATATCTTTGCATCCTTCAATTGATCAAAAAGATCATCAATCCTTGGCAGAGGATACTTGTTCTTAACAGTCACTTTATTCAATTGTTTGAAATAAATGCACAATCTCAATGTCCCACCTTTCTTATTCATGAAAAATACTGGGGCACCTCAAGGTAACACACTTGGGCGTATATACCCCTTCTTCAGAATTTCTTCAAGCTACATTTGCAATTCCTTCAACTCTGGTGTACTCATTATGTAAGGAGTCTTTGACATTGGAGTTGCTCCATGCATTAATTTGTAGATAAATCAATATCTCTCTTTGGGGGTAGTCTTGGTACCTCCTTGAACACATATTCAAACTCTTCTAGGACTACATGATCTTCCAAATTTGGCACCTTATCTTTAGGTGTCTCTTCCATATATGCTGTAAATATTTGACAGCCTTTCCTGTAACATTTCTTCAGCTGCAACACTAAAATTTCTCTGATGGTTACTGCCCTAGGAATTCCCTGCATTTTATTTAGGCTCCCTTCCTCATCCAAGCAATTAAATGTATTTTTATGATAGTATAGGATAGCATGATGTTGATCCAACCAATCCATACCAATTAAAAAGTCATAGGAACCTAAAGGCAACATGTTCAAATATGCCCCAGTGTTCAGTCCATTCATGTCCATAAGACATGACTTAACCATATCATTAACTTTTCTTTTGGCTCCAGTAGCCAGTTGCACCAACCAAGATTTTCCATGCTTGCTTCTTGGCAAATGCAAACTTTCCACCATCTTAGGATCTATATAATTATGACTAGCTCATGAATCAATTAAAATAACAATGGTTTGGTTACTGATCATACCTTCCACTTCAATCATGTGTGACTGATACTTTGCTTACCTTTTATCCATGGTTGCATATATCGTTGGCACATGTCTTCCCATGTCCTCCACTATTTCCACTTGTTGTAAATTGTGAATAGTCCTCACTTTTTCACCTCTGTGAGGAAAATATCTGAACATATGATCTCCTTTACAACCCCAAAATTATATAGGTGGTTGCCTTGGCCTTTGACCTCCTGTCTCAATCATTCTAGGATCTCTAGAAGTTGGCTGTCCCTGAGTATTATTTCTAAAGAATGGTGGCTTAGTTGCCTTCTTCCTTTGGTCCATCTTGAATTTTTTTTTGTCTTCCCAAGCTTTTTGGAAAGTTGGCCTTGATTTTTGTTGATCATATAGGCATTTAGCTCACCTTATGGTCTCCTCCAATGTCTTGGGACCGTCATATTGTATTTTGTCACTAATAATTGACGGAAATCCACTCAAATACCTCTGAATCTTAACTGTCTCATCCTTGATGAAATAGACATACTTCAGCAGTTCTAAAAACCTTCTTTCATATTCATCAACGGTCACACTCCCAAGCTTGAGTTCAAAGAACTCTTTCATTTTCTTGTCATAGTATATTTTAGTCAAGTATTTATTCTCAAAATAATTCTTGAATTCCCTCCAAGTAACACTTTTCTCTTTAATGTGTTGCACCTGCACAAGTTGATCCCACCACATGGATGCCTTTTCCTTGAGTTGATAGATTGAAATTCTACCTTCTGCATGAGAAGAATAATTATGCAATTGAAGATACTTTCTCATTCCCAAAATCCATGTCTCTGCATCTTCATCCTTATTGTGCTCACAATCAAATGTAGGAGGTTTGATTTTGTTCATTTCTCCTCGTAGCTCATCCACCCCAGACCTCTTATGCTTCCTCACAGGGGATGGACTTGAGATTTTGTTTTCCTTCTTATTGAAATGCCTCGGGGTGTGATGGTGATGCCTGCTAACACTTCTGGATCTTCTTTTCTCATCAGGAGACCTATGACTTCCTAATTTGCTTGAGCCACTCTCCTTATCCAATTTATTTTCTATTATGTTCAAGCTCTGCATTAAATTCATGTTGAATTCATCATGTTGCTCCTTGGCTCTCATAAGCCTTTCATTATCATCTTTATGGATTTGGACATCCTTCTACAAATTTTTAATGGTCTCTACTATAATAATGTTTTCATCCCTTCCTTCTCCATGTCCATCGGAGTTTGTTCCTTCAATGCCCAAATGGACATCCATTCCTATGATTTCATCTTCCTGGCTGTAATTACCCTTTGACTCTTCCATTACTATAGACTCTAAGTTGATTCTGATCTGATCTAGTTGTTGTTAACTCTACAAAATGTGCAACCAACAAAACTTTGTCAAGTTAACTGTTTCAACAATTTTATGAAAAATATGAACCATTCTGGTTCAATAATATATTTGAATTCTTTCTTCTGTTTTCCTGGAAAATTGAATGCCCAAATCAATTTTCTGGGTGGATATTTAGATTCCACTTTCAAACCCTTTTTCAAGACCTGCTCCCATGCTCAATTCCGAGTCTTGAGTAGAAAGTTATGGTTATTAGAAATTTGCCCATTAATTTTTTTGTTCACACTTCAACTTGACACATATTTGTGCTGTAATTATGCATTTTTTGCACCCACTCCATTGGATTTTTTGTAGTATCTCAATTGGGTTTCTTCATATACATATTATGGACACTCTGTCCAAGTTTCACCTTTTTCTGGGTTCTTGGCTTCTAGTTACAGTCTGCTGAAATTCTAGGCCAATTTGTGTTTTTGGTCGAGAATGCTATAGGTAAATTCTTTTCCATATTAAACCTCTTTAACATGCCCAAACATTTATGGTTCAATAGCTTTCCATTGACTACTCCTGCGCCTCAATCTGATTTTGGATTCGAAATTTATGGCTCTTTGAAGCTAGTCGGGTCTTAAAATTTACCTTCCACTGTTTGTGTTGTAACTTTCTCATAAAAGCTCTATTTGGCGAACGGTTTACACCATTAGAAATATCTCTCCAAGTTATTTTATTTGAGCTTCAGAGATGGAGTGTGCCTTAGAACACTCTATTCTCGTGGTTTTTGAGTAGCTAAAAATGTTGTTAAGGCCCTCAAAAACACGCTGCAAAATGATGACGTTCAAACAATAATAAATGTCGCGGAAATTCATTGGTTTTTCATTATTGTTCACCATCCAAATGACTTTGTGTGCACAAATTTCAACCTGTACACCCATATTTAGCATGTGCAGCAATACCACAAGGTAATTCATGCTCTGCACACCTTTAACCATTGTGCATCACTTCTCTGTCGAGCCAATAACTGGCGTGCACTACTTTTGTGTTGCGTGCCAATATTCACCACACGCAGATTTGGTTCTTGCACTATTACCCATTGCATGCAGCTTTTGTATCACGTGCTGATATTCTGTGCACATTTCACTCTACGCACTACACCATGCCAAATTTTAGTATGTTACACTACGCACCAATACTCTGTGTGCACCATTAACTAGGTTTTCGCGCGGCAACATATACTCATATTGTTTGCGCACCAACCAAACTTCCCTGTGCTCTGCCAATACCGTGCACACCACGCACACCATTATCATGTGTGTGCACACCATGCAATGATAAATTTACCGCACACACCCACACACCAACATTTTTCTACGCGGCACCAAAATTTAGTGCACACATCCGCACGCCAACATTTTTTCGCACGACACCAAAATTTACCGCACGCACCAGCACACCAACATTTTTTCACGCAGTGCCAAAATTTAGTGCACGCATACACACACCAACATTTTTCTACACAGTGCCAAAATTTAGCGCGCGCACCAGCACGCCAACATTTTTCTGTGCGGCACCTAATTTTTACATATCACAATTTTTTTATCACGCATCATGCATTTTTAGTGCGCCCACCTGCGCACATACATTTTTATGCGCATCACTTCCTCATGAATTTCATTGGAGAAATTGGGGCTTTTTCCTCCATTCTTACCGTAAACATTATGCAACTATGAAATTCGTTCAATTTCACCCCGATAACACCAGTTCAACCTCTGTAACAACAAATCATTGTGGGTTGACATTTCCGAAATGAATTTACCCAAAATCAATTCACGAATTGATAATTTTAATTGCTAAACTTGCTCCATCTATCATGGCTTCACTGTAACTTCAAATTCGACCGATTCCAGGTCTGAATTTGCTAGAATAGATATTAAATCAATAATGTCTCACCACATGGCTGAATTTGTCAATTTTCCCATGAATTTAACAACAGAAATTGGGGCTTTTTCCCAATTCCACCCAATTGTTGTTACTTTTTAACATGGATGCTCTACAAACTGAAATTTGGCCACTTCGAAATCAATCCTCCATGAAATTTCACTTCAACTCAATTTGTTCGGTCCATCCAGGCTCAGTGTTGAAAATTGAAGATCTGATACCATATTGTAATGTCCTTGGCCACCCAGGTCAGGCCACGATACACGAGAGAACACTTTTATTCTCTCTACAGAACATATTGTAACATACCCAACAACCAACTGAGCTATGCCACATAAATTTTTCGAACAGCATGCAATTAAAATATATACACACAGAACTCTTGCGGAACTTTATATATATAATGTAACAGACAAATACATTATGTAAATGCATAGATTTATATTGAAATAACAATAAACACATACATGCAACATATACAGGCAATACCCATAACTATACAGACAGTTATAACCACACATAGGATAAACCCATAAAACTAAATACGTAAATCTATCACACAATAGACACTTATCTTGGTAAGAATATCACCAACTGCATGCAAACCTTCCATGAACCTCCCATCCTTAGACCACACTGCTCATCACACTCATTAGTGGGTCACCCCTGAGTTGGGACTAAACTCCACCCGGGTAAAGGGTTCCTAACCAGGATAATGGTTCATAGACAATAGGAAAGACTCCATCACAGGTGCCAAATCAAACTAACATCCTGCAGTCCCTCACTTCCCACATGCATGTCACACCCCAGGAAGTGTGCCCCTTCTCTGCTCAATAGTCCTTCGGCTGCCCCACTTCCTTTTCAGGCTTTAGCAACAGGCCAGACAGGAAGTCTCAGAGCACTGTAGTTGCAGTTCAACACCTTTAGAAAATCATTTCCCAATAATTTTGTCACCCAGAGATAAATTGCTCACAGGCCTAACAACCCGCCTCTTCAATATCCCGTGGGCCTAACAACCCACCTCTTCAACATCCCACGAGCCTAACAACCTGCTTCTTCAGTCCAGCTCCCAAGCTAATTGGCTACTCAAAACAGGTATGGTTATGGATACAGTTCAGGTATAGTGATAGTAAGTATGGAGGATAGCTGACTGTGTGAGTGAAAGATCATGGAACAATGGATGAATGATGGAAGGAATGATCGATGAATGTCAGGAAATGAAGTCCCAACAAAATGCATGCATGTCCCCAACTTGACACTTGTCATGTTGGGAGCTACTTTGGCCCACTTGTCCTCAACTTTGGAACTTAGGATAAAATAATTATCCATGCTTTATATTTAAGAAATATTAATATAATATTCATTTTTGGCTTAAGCTCCCTAGCTTAGCCCTTTTCCTTAATTTTTATCCCTCCCTTTTCCTAACTAGTGGAGTTTAGTCCCCCATACTCTTTTATCATGGTCGGTCTACGCGCATCGATGTATTTTATATTAATGATGAGACATATACAAAAGTAGGCACACTGGACTTTAACATATAGGCTCTCCGGACTAATAAAAACATAAGCATCCTATCTTATAATACTTGGCTCACCATCCTATAAAACACATCATATACACAAGGCTTCTTGGCCTAAAAATTGTGCGCACTTAAGTTGTTGTGCATGGTATCTCGGAATGTGCACACTTCCTCGTTTTACTGCACAATACATCCGCACACTATGCCTTGAAAGGTGCATACAAAAATGATATCAAACAACTCACCAGCTTAAGTACATTTTCATTTACATTACAAATGGGTTCAGCCTAGGGATATTACATTACTCTTGATCATGGTCTCTAGTATAGATCTGACCATGAGTTTGGATTGTATGGATACTCATATTCATATTGGGTCAGCAGTATTCCTGACCGGAAGAGCACTTCAAGATATTGTTTCAATCTTGGCTCCAGTATGGTCTCATGGGGCACCAGGAAGCAGTATTGTGTGGCACTCAGTATGATTGAATCTAAGTATGTGGTAGCATGTGCAACGAGCAGAGAAGCAATGTGGCTTCAAAAGCTACTCTCTAGTTTATTTGGTCTCGGATTGGAGGCAACCTAAATTTGGTGTGACAACCATAGTTGCATGAAGTTTCCAGAGAACCTAGTGTTCCATTATAGGTCGAAGCATATCCAGATCATATACTACTATATCATGGATATGGTATAGAGGGGAGCAGTGAGGCTCAAGTTCGTGACTACCAAGGATCAAGTTGTGGATGTTTTCACCAAGCTATTGTCAAGGATGAAGTTCGATCACTTTAGGGACAAGCTTGGTGTCGTCCCTCTTCATAGGGAGTGATAGGTGGAACTCATCTAGCATGAAAAATGGTTGTCACTGAGTCTAGTGGATCTCATCCATCATGAAAAATGGTTGGCACTGAGACAAGAGCGCACATGATCAGGTATTGATGCATCGCAGGGAGTGGATGTATCAGTGACATGTTGTAGATATTGAGAGCTACCCACAAACCTTGGATGCATGGGGTGAAATCATGTTGTACTGTGGATATCTGAGGATTTATATATTTGCATGTTCAACAATCAATGGATGTGAGCTCGTGTGGTATCAGACTTGGAGTTTGTGTCTGGAAAGAATATCTTCCTAGTTAAGAGGGAGTGTTAATATTTTTGGTGTAACTACGAAAGTTATTCTTATATAGTTGTTTTGGCCTAACCTTTAAAATGATATTATAATTATATTGTACAAGTTGGCTCAACATAAATTATTGTATTATTGGAATTTTACTTGTAATTGTAAAAATCCCCATTCTAGCTAGTCGGCCTTGTTTTATGGGTTAGTTAGGTCAAGATTCATGTCTCTTCAAGAGACATTGTTGTGTATAAATAGAGGATATGTTCCTCTCATTTGGTCACACACTCAAACACTTCTCTTTTGCATCTTGGAGAGCATCAAAAGGTCTAGTGCACAAGTCTTGGAGATTGGTTCTTTTGGTGTTTTGGTCTTGGTATTTCTTGGAGAACTATAGGGCATCATTGTATTGGTTGAAGGAATATATATTGAGGATTTAGGTTTTTGGGTTTACACCCCCACAAGGGTTTCCCATGATAATCTTTGTGTTCTATTGTATCTTTGATTTCCTATCTTTCAATGATCCTACTATAGTTGTTGTTGGATTAAGTAATTGTTCTTGTGTAACTAGAAAATTTAAAATTCCAACAGATGTGACCCTGTACAAATAGTTGATTGGATCGTTGATGTATCTCGTTAACACCAGACCATATATTTTCTATGTAGTGAGTGCACTTAGCCAATTATGATTCAATCGAAATAGACACACTGGATTAATGTGGATCATGTGTTGAGATACCTGCAAGGCACAGTTGGACATGGTCTGAGATATACTTCTAGTATTGACATGAGATTGCATGGATATACTAACTTTGATTGGGCAGGGAGCGCAGTGGATATGAAGAGCACCTCTGGGTGTTTCTTCACTTTGGGATAACCATAGTATCGAAATCAGGTAAGGTAGGGTACGGGATCATAAAAATACCAGTGCGTGCGAGTTATAAAGGTTCACGATGGAAGAGGGTTCAACAATGGTGGAAAATGGTTGACCGTGTGCTTGCTCAGTGCATGAGGGAATGGGGAAAAGGATGGAAAGAATGGCGATCGAACCCCCACAATGATGGATTTTCACACATAAATATGCATGCACCTTGGATGACATATAGATCTCTAGGATATCGTTCCTCTCCACTTGGAGTTTGTTCCTCTCCCCAAAGGAACTTAGGATAACAAGGTTTATTTCCCAAGCCTTAGTATTTTACGAAATACATTATAATATTCCCTTGGGTTAAGCCCTCAAGATTAGCCCCTTTTTCCTAGCCTCTCATCCCCCTTCCCTTTCCCTTCCTAGTGGAGCTTAGTCCCCCATAACTCTTTCTTCGTGGTTGGTCTACATGCAGCGATGTATTTTTATTAATCATCTGCATAATTACATATACAAAAATAGGTTCACTGGCCCTAACATCTAGGCTCTCCAGCCTAATAAACACATAAGCCTCCCAGCTTATAAATACTTGTCTCACCAGCCTATAAACTTCATTAAACATCATTATAATTTAGTAGGGGCTCGTCCTTAGGGTATTACAATCCCCTCCCCTTATTTATGCACTATCCTCAGTGCATCACATTTACATATTACAACAAGATTTTCAAAAAATATTCAAAAAGATGCAGATATTCTACCCGCATAGCATATTCGTGCTCCCAAGTTGCATCCTCAGGATTGTACTATGTCCATTGGACCTTTACAAACCCTATGGATTGATTCCAGAGCTGTTTGATTTTTCGGTCCAGAATGCGTACTGGATGCACTTGAAAATCACTTTCTTGCTCTACCTAAATCACCCACTTTAAATTCCCTATGATTTCTACCCTTGTCCCACAAATGAAATTCCAATTCTCAGTATCCTGCAAAGAAGTGTGATTTTGTGTAGGCTTTCAGGGAGCATAGGGAAGGGAATCATGTACAGTTTTTGGATCGCGGGTTCTCAGGCTGGTGGGCTCAAAATTGGGCCTCTATTTCTACGTGCCTTACAAATAGTACCCAGACTTCCGTGATATACAAATTGAGAAGGGGACTTGCGGGCTCAATATTTCACTTCTCTTGTTCTGTGTCCTCCAAACAACACTCGGAGTTCCATGATATACAAATTCACAGATGGACTGCAGGGATGGCAGGCCCAGGATTGCGATTGTTTATGGATCAGTGTTTCGTGATATACAAATTTTGATATTCTACAATTTAATTGGATGGCTGGACATTGCATTTGTATTGGTCTGTGTCCTCCATACAGCACTTGGAGTTTCTCTATATACAAATTGACAGGAAGACTTCCATACTTAGACACTTTTTGGATCGCGGGTTCTCAGGCTGGCGTGCTCAAAATTGGGCCTGTATTGTTCTGGGTCTTACAAATAGAAGGCAAAGTTCCACAATATACAAATTCACAAACAGACTCCAAGAATGGTGGGCTCAAAATTTTGATTGTCTACATGTATAACATATATGTTATATGTCTAACATTATCTAAAAACGTTATTTTCAAGTACTAAAATATGAATATTAAATATTGATATTGTACAATTTAATTAAACAAAATTATCAAATGAGTCGCAAGATTTGAGTCTGGTTCCAATTGTAGATCACCAAAGTTTCAGGTGCAGAATGTATACCACACACACGGGGCATCAGAGTTGGATGGCACCAACAAACGAACCTGTGTGGCCATAAAATTCATGAACTATGAAAATGAATGGCGTTCGGTTGGACTCGTGATGTAGAGATATAGATGGACATGAAAGTTGCCACTCCGCCATCTAGGAACCCCAGACCATAGACATGGATTACCCAAGTTTTGGATGCAAGATGTACACACGAAACACGAGGAATGAGAGTTCGATAAGGCGTAACTGGCAACCCGCGGCCATAAAATTGGCTAAGGAAATGAAAGCGCTCAGTTAGACTCATGGTGTATATTTCATAATTCATGTGCAACACCAACTATGTGGTGACCAGACCAATATGTGTACAAATCAGGGAAAGCTAAATATGCACCTTTATCAAGTATGTACAGATTTCCACTTTTTCGATTGCGGGTTCTCTGGCTGGCGGGCTCAAAATTAGGCCTCTATTGTTCTGTGTCCTACAAATAGCACCCAGACTTCTGCGATATAAAAATTGACAGACGGACTCCAGGACTGGCGGGTTCAATATTGTGATTGTCTACATGTATAACATACAAGATATATGCTATATAGCTAACATTATCTAAAAACATTATTTTCAAGTACTAAATTATTAATACTAAATATTGATATTCTACAATTTCATTAAACAAAGTTATTAAATGAGTCATAAAATTCGAGTCCAGGTCCAATTGTAGATCACCGAAGTTTTGGGCGCAAGATGTATACCGCACACATAGGGCATGAGAGTTGGATGGCGCCCACAAAGGAACCCGTGCCCATAAAATTCATGAACTATCAAAATGAATGGTGGTCGATTGGACTCATGATATAGAGATATAGATGGACATGAAATCTGGCACTCCGCCATCTGGGAACCTATGAGCATAGACATGGATTACCCAAGTTTTGGATGCAAGATGTACACTCGTAACACGAGGAATAAGATTTCGATAACGCGTAGCGGGGAACCTACGAGCATAAAATTGGCTAAGGAAACAAAAGCGCTCGGTCGAACCCCTGGTGAATATTTCATAATTCATGTGCAACACCAACTGTGTTGTGACCAGACCAGTATGTGTACAAAGCAGGGAAAACTAAATATGTACCTTTATAAAGTATGGGCATGAGATTTTATAAAGCATGTATGGATATCACATTCCATACTTGGCCACTTTGTGGATCGTGGGTTCTAGGGCTGGCAGGATAAAATATAGGCCTCTATTGTTCTATGTCCTACAAATGGTACCTAGAATTCTGTGATATACAAATTGACAGGCAAACTTGCGAGCTGGATGAGATTTTATAGAGCATGCACATTTTTTGGATCGCAGGTTCTCGGGTTGGCAAGCTAAAAAAAGGGCCTCTATTGTTTCGTGCATTACAAATAGCACCCAGAATTCCACGATATACAAATTTACAAGCGAACTTGCAGGCTGGTTAGCTCAACATTTTACTTCTATTGAGTTTCGCGATATATAAATTGACAAACGGACTCCAGCGCTTGCAGGATCTGAGAAAGGAGAAATACATACTAAATATGTACTTTTATAAACTATGGACATGACATTTTATAGAGCATGTACAGATCCCTTATTCCATACTTAGCCACTTTTTGGGATCGCAGACTTGCGAGCTGGCTGGCTCAACATTGCAGTTCTATTGTTCTATGTCCTCCAAACAACATTCGGAGTTCTATGATATAAAAATCCACAGACGAACTCCAGAACTAGCAAACTCAAGATTGAATATGTATTACACATTACATGTAATATGTATTGCAGGTTATCGGGCTGGCGGGCTCTAAATATCCACTTTTTGGTTCGCGGTTTCTCGGGATGGAGAACTCAAAATTGGGCCTATATTGTTTCGTGTGCTGCAAACAGCACCCACAATTGTGCGATATACAAATTGAGAAGCGGATTTGCAGGTTGGTTGGATCAACATTGCACTTCTATTGGTCTGTGTCCTCCAAACAACACTCAGAGTTTCGTGATATACAAATTGACAGATAGCCTCCACGACTGGCGGGCTCAAAATTGAATATGTATTACACATTACATGTAATATGTAATACATATTACATGTAATATGTACAATATGAAATGGGTAAGAAGATGGTCAGGATGGTGATATAAAAGTAAGTGGAAATCTGAACACGTGTATCCATCAGTTCCAGACCTAGAAATTTTTCAAGGAACAAGTAATCCATAATAAATATGTACTTTTATAAAGTATGGATATCAGAGTTTATAGAGAATGTACGGATCCCTCATTCCATACTTAGCCACTTTTTGGATCGCGGGTTCTCAGGCTGGCGAGCTAAAAATTGGGCCTCTATTGTTCTGTGTCCTACAAATAGCACCTAGAGTTCCGCGATATACAAATTGACAGGCGGACTTCAGGTTGGCTTGCTCAACATTGCACTTCTATTGTTCTGTGTCCTCCACATAGCACTGGGAGTTCTGTGATATACAAATTGACAGACAGACTCCAGGACTGGCAGGTTCAAGATTGCCATTGTCTACATGTATAACATATAACATATATGTTATATAGATAACATTATCTAAAAAAATTATTTTAAAGTACTAAATTATTAATAATAAATATTGATATTGTACAATTTAATTAAATAAAATTAGCAAATGAGTCGCAAGCTTCGACTCCGGGTCCAATTGTAGATCACCAAAGTTTTAGGCGCAAGATGTATACCATGCACACGGGGCATGAGAGTTGGATGGCGACCACAAAGGACCTTGTGGCCATAAAATTCACGAACTATGAAAATGAACAGCGTTCAGTTGGACTCGTGATGTAGAGATATAGATGAACATGAAATCTGTCACTTCACCGTTTGGGAACCGGTGAGCATAGACATAGATTATGAAGTTTTGGATGCAATATATACACTCAGAACACGGGGAATGAGAGTTTGATAATGCATAGCAGGGAACCAATGGGCATAAAAGTGGCTAAGGAAACAAAAGGGCTTGGTCGGACTCATAGTGCATATTTCATAATTCATGTGCAACACCAACTGTGTGGTGACCAGACCAGTATGTGTACAAACCAGGAAAAACTAAATATGTACCTTTATAAAGTGTGGACATGATATTTTATAGAGCATTTACGGATATCGCATTCCATACTTGGCCACTTTGGGGTTCGCAGGTTCTCGAGCTGGCGGGATCAAAAAATAGGCCTCTATTGTTATGTGTCCTACAAATAGCACCCACATTTTTGTGATATACAAATTGACAAGTAGACTTGTGGGCTGGCTGAGATTTTATAGAGCATGTACACTTTTTGGATTATGATTTCTCGGGTTGGCGGGCTCAAAAATGGGTCTCTATTGTTCCATGCCTTACAAATAGCACCTACAATTCCACGATATACAAATTGACAAGCAGAATTGTGGGTTGGTTGGCTCAACATTGTACTTCTAGTGATTTTTTCAATATACAAATTGACAGACAGACTCCAGGGTTGGCGAGCTCCGAGAAATGAGCAATACATACTAAATATGTACATATCCCTTATTCCATACTTAGCTACTTTTTTGGATCACGGACTTGTGGGCTAGTGGGTTGTAAATTGGGCCTCTAATGTTTCATGTCTTGAAAATAGCACCCAGAGTTGCACGATATACAAATTGACAAGTGGACTTGCAGGTTGTTTGTCTCAACATTGCACTTCTATTGGATCACGGACTTGCGGGCTGGCAGGCTCTAAATTGAGCCTCTAATGTTCTGTGTCCTGCAAATAGCACCCAGAGTTGCGCGATATACAAATTGACAAGTGGACTTGCGGGATGGCTGGCTCAACATTGTACTTCTATTGAGTTCCATGATATACTAATTGACATATGGACTCCAGGGCTAGTGAGCTTCGAGAAATGAGCAATACATACTAAATATGTACTTTTATAAACTATGGACATGACATGTTATAGAGCATGTATAGATCCCTTATTCCATACTAAGCCATTTTTTTGGATCACGGACTTGCGGGCTGGAGGGCTCTAAATTGGGCCTCTAATGTTCCATGTTCTACAAATAGTAGCCAGAGTTGTGCAATATGCAAACTGACAAGCGGATTTGTGGGTTGGCTGGCTCAACATTGCACTTCTATTGTTCTATGTCCTCCAAACAGCATTCGGAGTTTTGCGATACACAAATTGACAGACGGACTCCAATATTGGAGAGCTCAAGATTGAATATGTATTACACACATGAAGACAAGTGAATGTAGAGGAAGATATGGAGTGTCAAAGGAGGCGCAAAAAAAAAAAAAAACAGTTKCAAACTAGTTCAACAAATACAGACAAAGTAAATGAAAAACTATTTAATATGGAACACGGGCAGAAAAACGCGCCCTTGCATGGATTCCTCTACATATCTGGTTAGGAGTTCTTTGCAGCGTCTAGTTTTCCTATTTTTTTCTATGAACAAAAGTACAAAACAAAATGGATATGAACATAAGTTAGCATGTAAATAAAAAGGCAAGTACTATGTACATATACTAAAAAAAATAGAGTAAGATGAATAGAGTAACAGATAGTTTCCAGAAGGATGTACCTTTTTTTTTTTTCATAATGTATATTTTAGAATTCAAGTACAACACCATATGTATGGTGACCAGACAAGTATGTGTACAAATCAAGGAAAACTAATAAGCTGGATAATTTTATTTTATTTTATTTTGCAGTAAGCTATACAGATATGCTTTGAAACATAGAAATATGACTTTGCAATATGTTTGATGTATATCTCATAATTCAACTGCAATACCAATTGTATTGTGATCAAACCAATATGTATCTAAGATAAACATACTATATTGATGAATGGGCACATTCGACCACACATGGTCAATAAGTGTGTTTTGCAGATGGCTTGTGTTGTTCAAAAGAAAGCGAAGACTGTATTTGCACATGTAGTTTTCCAATTCTTTTGTTCTGCTATTATTTTGTAGCATGTCAATATTGAAGTCTCCTACAAGCACAATGGGTCCATTTAGATTGAAATGTCCTAATGAATTGGAAATAACATCTACTATGTTGGAAAATGTTGCATGGGGAGCAGCATACAGATTCAGTATTGTAACTTTTGTTTCATGGAAAAAAAAATTGCAAGTACCACCTCAACATTCTTTTCTTTGATATGTATGTGGTCCAAAATTGGCACATGTTTTTTCACCAATATCATCACCCCGTGTGTAATGTAACTTGATATGCAATTGTGATTTGGGAATTGTTTGTTATGCATGCATAATGCCATGTGTGTTTCCTGCAAGAACGGAATATCGAATTGCATCATATCATAGTCATTGAGTATATCATCCATGTGTGAATTTAAGTTGTGTGTGTTAAGCGAGAGAATTGATATAGATGAATTTGTTTGTATGAATTGGTAATCATAGTGTAGTTGCCATTTTGCGGTGGTCCTGAGTCGGTCCATTTCAATATCAACTTTTTGTTTGACTTTGTTGTTATCTTTTGTAAGAGGACTTAGTAAATACAAGGATTCTATGCTTCTGACACGGGACAGTGTTGTGTATACAATTCCATGTACTTGAATTCCAGCATGCTGAAATGCAACATTATCAAGTGTTAGTCCTTGCGATCTTGGACTTTACGTGCACATGCAAGTTTAATAGGAAACTATTTTTGAATCTTCATTTGACATGTCTTTGCTGATGTCAATACTGGATTTGATATTTGCAAAATAGGTGTACAATCGCTTCCAATGTTTGAGTTATATAAATAAGCCAACTTGCTTGCTTGTCGCTTGCCTATATGCAGTTCATGGAACTTAATCCAAAGAACATCAAGTTTTTCTATTTTCGTATATCCTTTGAGTATTCCATCTACACCATTGACCAAGCCATCCTGTGAATCATAGTTACAAGCATATATTTCAACTAGCATTTCTAATTTGAGGACAAGCTGCAAAGGTAAAGTGGTTGTATGTTCATGACGTGGCACATTTCCATGCTTGTCTTCTTCCAGGTCAATTGAATTGATAATGATATCATCGCCAGGCATGAGCGATAGCATGTGGCTTTTATGAATTTAAACATCCTTATTTGTGTAGAACAGGTAAGGGAACGTTGGGTATGTTGGTGCAGGCTGCACGCACCTCGAATTGATATATGTTAATTCATCATATGTTTGGTTGTTTGTCCACATTCTATTTAGAATTGCAATGAATGTTTCATATGTCTGTCGCATTGTAGTATGAAATTTAAAGCATTTAATATTGTCTCTCCAGAAGTCATGTGTCATTGTTTCCATGTTAACGATAGGTTGTTCAAATATCAAAGAATCTTGGATGGGTTGTGCCTGGTAAAGATCCCCACAGAATATCATGTCAATGCTTCCAAAGTATTATGTGTGCACATGTTTTATGCTTCTTAGTCAGTTGTCAATGGAATACAATAACCGACCTCCAATCAAAGATTCTTCATCTATAAAGACAATTTGGAGTTCCTCATAAATCTTAGACAATGTATCCAACATTTCCTTGCTAATTGGAAGAAACTGTGACTTGTTAAAAGGAATTAAAAATGCAGAGTGGATTGTTGTTCCACATGCATTATATGTATCTTTTCTTGTGTATGCAACTATTAGGCTCTTTGGTTTCATAGGATCAGAGGAATTGTTTGAATCATAGATTTGTATAAGAATTTAGAACAGTGTTTTCGTTGTGAATGTCTTGCCTGTTCCTGCTCCACCTGTAAGGAACAAGTGCAAAGGAGTGTCCATGTTCAAGCGTTTTTTAAGAGAAATGTCCTTTAGAATTGTTTGGTGTTCTCAATTCAATAGACGTCTTATTCTATGGTATTCATTATTTTCAATTAGAAAAGGATGTTTTGTGACTTAAAAACCAAGATTGATATTTTTTTCACTTCCACCTGCTGGTGGACGAGGCAAATCCACTTGTAAGTCATAGGACTCGCAAGGATTTCTGGTTGTTTTTCAGTTTTTGAATGTCTCATCAGGATTGTTGGGGTTTTCTAGCTCATTAACTACAATTTCTAGATCACCCCATCTTGGATTAACATTGTAGGTAAATCTAGCTTCATTGATGTGCACTATATTCTCAAAGGAAACATACGCAGCCTCCCATGTAGAGAAGTTATGTTTTAATGTCTCTTTGTTTTCATCGAATGAAACGTACAATAGAAGTTTTTCTCTACAATAGTTTTCATAGTCATATTTTTTATTGTATTTAACAAACCGTATCACAGAGGGTTTTTTTCTTTTTGATATGGGTGCACCATTTTTTTTGTAATGAGATACTAATTCTACTAAGAAGATATGCCTAATAGGAGATGGACGATGGAGGTAATAATCAACAATAGAGTGACATAGCACATCTTTTGAATTGTCAGGCTCTTGTTCTAGCACAACCGGTGGTTTAAGCACAAATGTGCATTTCTCAAGTGGAGATGTGTTTATGAAGACACATTTTCTTGAACTACAAGTGAGGGGCAGGGAAAGTGCAATGTGAATTTCTTGCTGAGCAGAAATTTATTGAAGATTAAGCAATGTATTTCCAAGTATGTGTATCATTTGTATGGCATCAATATGACTTCTTTCATGTTCTTTGTGTATTCTTCTTAATGCACTTGTCATAGATTTGTCAACCTTTGTCATATATGAGGTATTGTATGATGTTGCAGCATATGCATTGAGCACGTACTGTGCATCTATATTTTCTTTCCACATAACAGGCATGTCCTTGGAGAAATTGTTGTTCAAAATATGGGAAAGTTTTTGTTTAAGGAAAATTGTTGGTTGATTAAGCGTACAGTGTATGGCTTGGATGTACTCATCTTCTGATAGATTTAGCTCTGTCAAGAAGGCATCGAAGCTCATCATCTTGTCAAATTCTCCTTGTTCTATAAATGTGAACAAGGATTTAGATTTCTCAACAACAACATTGTCCTCTAAACTAAGTGGCTCTATTATTCTTGTAGATCTCATTGGCAGCACGGAAAATTTGTATCTGCAATGCGAGTTTTTTCATTTTCTACATCTTCTTGTATGGTAATGTCTATGAACTTTGTCAAGTTCTGGATCCAAATGATCTGTGTTGCATGTTATATATTTCTCCAAAAATTGTTTGATCCCTAAACTATTGTCGGCTCCATAGACGGGTGCACCCTCTATCCACAATAGTGTGTGGTCATGTTTATTTCCCCTATTCTGGAATTCAGTCACAAAAGAGTAGTCTGATATTTTTCCAAAAAATGTTTCATCATGGCATATCAATTGTCTCAAAGCATTTATTCTATGTCTATAGTAGAGAGTACATGTCAATGGGTCTTTTCTTATGAGGTAGTCAATGTCATTATTTTCCAGTGTATCGGTTTGTTTTCTACGTTTCTTGTTCCTATGCAGGTCAGATACGGAAACTACCAATGGATCCCAGTAATGCTTTGCACTTGTAAATGTGATGAAAAATGTTGGCGGGCCCAATTGTCGGATCATTGCAAAAATAGTTTTTTTGTTTTGTTGCAAATAGTTAGGAGAGGTGCGAATGTTTTTGAAATCTATGTGTCCAATATCAGATTTTGAAATTTTTTCTAGGTTTACTTTGTACTTGACATCCTTGGACAACAACTTCCTTCCTTGTAACTGGCCTTTTCTTATTTGGACCCACATGCAGGAGAGGACTTTCTCTATTATTATGCGCATTGTTTTGAAAAACAATTTTTTTATGTGACAGGAGAAGTCACCGCTTGAATGTAGTAGCTCCCATCGGACTATTTTATGATAACTAAATCGTTCTGTAATGTCAGTGCCACATGGATCTCCATAGAAGAGTGTTGGAAAGTTCATTTCCTCAATGAATTTGTCCTTGAATATTCCAAGTGGATGTTGCCCCTCAGCAGGTGCAATTTCGACAATCTTGTCTTGCAAGTCATGAATGCACTGTGAATCAGTGAATCCATGCACCAATGTCTCAAAGGGTGTTTCATTCTCCAATTCATCACTTGTATAAAATTCACTAGCATTTTCGAGAGTCTCTGCAGAGTTGGCATCTTCTTCTGCAAGAGCAATGTTCCAGTTGTCATTTATACAAATGTTTTGTGCTTTGTACAAGGCCCTTGAACATAATTCATTCAATTCTTTCATAACAACATGCACACACACTTTGCCTATCTGATAGGAATTTTTGTATCGCAAGATTCTTTTCAGAGCCACAGGAATTGTCATTGTATCTCTAATGAATTGTGGCAAGGATTTTTGCACAACATCTAGCTGAACAAGCACATTAATAATTGATTATGTTAAGCCCATCTGGGGTCATTTATATCCCCAAGGCCTGATTTGTGCAAATGCAATTCACAGAGACACAAGTCTCTCCTCAAGTTATGTAAGTGCACTTACATCTAGTAGTGGTGTATTACATATTATTTGGTCAGGGGTTGCAAATTGTGGCAGTTTTCCATTTTCAAGGGACCGTTTGCATGGAAGACATATTTTGCCACTGGAAAATGGTTTATCGTGCACTGTCAAGAGGAGGTATTCTGCTTGCAAATTAGGCATGAAAGACTTACTATTTTTTGATAAATTCAATTGTTCACAAATTGCACATGCAATGGAAGGAGAGTATTTAATTTGTTTCATTTAGGTCTGTCGTGCATTTTTCTTTCGCAATGAACTATGAGTAGAAATTGTTTGTCAGTTTTCATTGGTAGTAGTGCATGGTGTTGCTTCTAGCCCATGAAATGTGACAGTTGCATGACCATTCTGGGATATGTGACCATACATGTTTATGTTGTGTTGTGCATGAACAAATTTCTTTAGATTGTGATATGTGAGTTTCTCTCTAAAAGGAAGAGTAGCAATGTATTTTTTCTCTCGCACATGACCTTTTTCAAGTTGTGGTAACTTACTCTATGTTTCTTGTCCAAGGGCACATTGACCTGATGGAAACTGGGATGAATTTCACTCTGATTCAAATTGTGATAAATTAGTCTACGTTTTCTAATTAAGGCTTGTATGGCCTCATCACAACTGGGATGAATTTTACGCATAGCTTTTTTCAAGTTGTGATAAATTACTCTACGTTTTTTGCTTAAGCCCTGTATGGCTTCATCACAACTATGATGAATTTCATGCATGAATTTCTTGTTCAAGCCCTGTATGGCCATATCGCAACCGGGAGGAGTTTCACTCTCACTAAAAAGCATGCCACGTGTATGCAGATTCGATGTGGTTTGGGTGGCATGGACATTGAACCCTGAACCATTGATATGTCCAAGAAAAAGTTGATAATGGATATTTGTTGTATCTATTTTCAATGAGAGGATGTCAATTGTTTGATCGTAATTTGAATCAATAGACCAGGAATGGATAGTTCCATCTAGCAAGGCTGACTAGACATGGATATTTACTCTGAATATGATAGACAACCATTTCAAATAGAATCTGCAACCCTCCACATTCCCTTTTTTATATGGCAGTGCCATGTTTACAAGGTATTCTTGCCAACTTCCAATTGCCGACATATTTTCTAGGAGATATGGCGAAAGGTGTTGATGCAAGCACCTAAAATATTGTTGGTTGCCGCCTATAATTGCATTGCAAAAGGACTGTACAGTGTAAATCCGCAGTGACTGCACATCGAACTCCACTGCTACCAAACAACAAATTCCATTGAACAAACTATCTCCACAGCTAGACACAACAATTGTTGCTAGCTATAAACCATGGCAGTCTATGTGATGCATAATTCGTTTCCACTACGATTCAAGGTCTTTGAAAATGAGGGACAAGTAAATATGAGCTCCTTCAACATTGCATATGGACATTTCTCTGTAGAGTAGTGGTTCATAATGACCATTAACAGCATTGGCATCATGGAAAAAGATGCAATATGGATTGTCAGATGCAGTTTTGTTGAATAGTAGATATCTTGTTTTTCTTGTCAATGACCATATTCCAATTGATATATTGAGCCAGTTAGACAGCCACCATATGAAAAATGTATCTCCCAAAGTTCCCTCTCATGTGCAGGCAGAATTGGAGATGCAGACAACCACATCTTTGAAAAATACATAGCGACATCATGTATTCCATGCAACTGCTGAAGAAAAACAGATTCCAGTTTGTATTCATATGAATCCAATGCCTCAGTGTCGCCATTTTTCAGATAGCCCAAGAAATAATCTATCAATCCATTGCACAGGTCGGTCAAGGAATAACGAAAATGCAGTAGAACCTGAAATTCATAGAAAAGGCAATCCCCTACAGTATGCGAGAATGCATCCAATCTAAAAAGGCCATTGCTATGCAAAACCTCGTCAATGTTTTCATGTATAATGAAGTGTGTATCTATTTCATATGACTCAAAGACTATCTCCACAACTAAACACAACAATTGTTGCTAGCTGTAAACCATGGCAGTCTATGTGATGCATAATCTGTTTCCACTGCGATTCAAGGTCTTTACAAATGAGGTACAAGTAAATATGAGCTCCCTCAACATTGCATATGGACATTTTTATGTATAGTAGTGGTTCATAATGACCACTAATAGCATTGGCATCATGGAAAAATATGCAATATGGATTGTCAGATGCAGTTTCGTTAAATAGTAGATATCTTATTTTTCTTGTCAATGACCATATTCCAATTGATATATTGAGCCAGTTAGACAGCCACCGTATACAAAATGTATCTCCCCAAAGTCCCCTCTCATGTGCAGGTAGAATTGGAGATGTAAACAACCGCATCTTTGAAAAATATGTAGCGACATCATGTATTCCATGCAACTGCCGAAGAAAATCAGATTCTAGTTCATATTCATACGACTCCAATTCCTCAATGTCGCCATTTTTCAAACATACAAAGAAATAATCTATCAATCCATTGTGCAGGTCGGTCGGGGAATAACAGAAATGTAGTAGAACCTAAAATGCATTGAAAAGGCAATCCCCTACAGTATACGAGAATGCATCCAATCTAAAAAGGCCATTGCTATGCAAAACCTCGTCAATGTTGTCATGTATAATGGAGTGCGTATCTATTTCATACGTCTCAACATATATTACTTTTTTCATCTTTTGAACTATGATTTTGAAGTTGTTTGTTAGATACTTTCAGTTTGCATGAAAACAAAGAAAAGGGGAAAGAAAGAATAAAAGCAGGAAAAAAAAAGGAAAGAAAAATAGGAAAACTACAAGCGCGGAACTGGGTACCAATCCCTGTATGTATCTTTCAACCTTCTTCTTATCAACTTCAATCCCCTATAGTCCCCATAGTAGATGAAAAGAAAACAAACCCACACTAGAAAGTGAACCAAACAGAAGAAACAATGCAATTAATAACACCATAAATTTACTCAGCAAAAAGATCGATTTGAACCTATTCATGGTTTGCATCCTACAAGCTTCTCAGATCCAGAAAAATTCCTGCAAAATAGAAAGGAAGGGACAAAGGAAACAGCTGGACATAGTTTTCCAACCCACAAAATAGAATCATTCCCTGCGTCTACACCCCGCCAGATGGTTCTCTCTTGTGATAGATCCGAACTACTTTTTGAAAACCCCTCTCCATTGCAATTTTCAAAATAGCTATGGATGTAAGCTTCGGCATATGAAGACGCATGGTTTCCAGGAACAGAAATTAAGAGCTCAGAGAAATATGGTCTACAACAGAATTTTGAGGCAGGGACTCCCACCATTGAAAGATAGCAATGAAACGATGGCATGAAAACTTACCCGTCAACGAGGGATGACAAGAGCTCATCCCTGCAAACCGCAACAATAGGTCCAATAACTTGCAAAGTTGAAGAACAAGAAACTAGTGAACAACCATGAAGAGGTCCAACTACAACTACAGGACCTCCACTTTGCAAAGTTGAATCAAACAAGAACAAGAATCATGGAACAAACTAGCGAACAAGCATCGACCACTGAACCAGTGATGCCAATGGAGAACAATTCAACACAATTTCACTGCAAACAACACCATAAAAAAAATGGAACGAAATTTTATTGCAATGCATCTGTACAATAAACATTTAAGACTACTAGACCTGTTACGTAAACACTTAATACTGTCATAACTGTCGAAGGGTGTAGCCCTGTGAAAAAATTTAAGAAAAAATGCAGTGTGGTAGGCCTTTTCTCTCAAATCACACAAGAATAAAGCAAAAATCACACATAGTAATATGCTAGAGAATGCATTCTACCTAGCAAAAAATGATAAAGCAAACATTCGAACTAATGCATAAGAAAATATATGATTCAAAAATACCATATATGATCAAACACTTTGGATATGCCAACATATATAACATTGGGAATAGCAAAGCTGGCAATAAGACCTCCAATCTATTGTCCAATCAAATCATGACAAATATGGTACTTGTTATTATATAAAAATCAATGCTTTCAGTTCCTTGGTTTCAATAATAGATAATATGGAAATATTTGTGGTCAATGGACAATCTAATACAAGGTCAACGAATTATCAATCGTTATAGTCCCTCTACGCCTACGGCAGGGACTAATAAGATAATCCATGTGGAAATTATCATGAAAAAAAATATAACATATTTTAATATATTTTCTCTTTTTCATGGGATGATGTTAAAGTTGTACCCCAAGAAAAGAAAGTGGTATAACTTTATGGAATAAAATAAAAGAGAGGTACATGAGGAAAAGCTTGAAAAAGTGATGTATGTTGGGTAGAGAATTATATAGCCTTAATGAAAAATAAACATAATAAATATATGATAATATATTTACTTTTGAAGAATGGGCAAGGAGTGGAATAATGGCACAACATTTATGAGGTAATGTCACATGAGGTGTGATATATAATAGTTCAAAATGTATGGTTCTAGTGTGTTAAACATAGGGTTAGGAATACAGAGAGAAAACAAAAGGCCATATGAACAGTAGATCAAGAGCCATAATAACTTCATTGAGTGGGTTGCGCAAATCTTAACGAGAGGGGAAAAATATTTGCGCAAGCAATTTCATTTGAGGGGAAGCCTGGAAATTCTTTGTCGGATAAGTACTATTGACAAAAATCGTCATCAACAAATAGTTCTAAAAATATCCTTTCATATTCATCAATAGTCATGCTACCCAGATTGAGTTCAAAGAACTCTTTCTTATTTTTGTCATAATACCTCTTGGTCAGGTATTTCTTCTCAAAATGCTTCTTGAATTCCTTCCAAGACACATTTTTCTCTCCGATGTGTTGCACTTGCACAATTTGACCCCACCACATGGATGCCTTTCCTTTCAGCTGATAAATAACAATTCTTCCTTTTGCATGAGAAGAATAGTTATGTGATTGGAAGTACTTACTCATGCATAGAAACCATGTCTCATCATCTTCATCCTTCTTGTGCTCTCCATCAAAAGTAGGAGGTTTGATATTATTTATTTCTCCTTTCAATTCATCCAACCCGAACCTCCTATGCTTCCTGACAGGGGATGGACTTGAGCTACAATGTGTTCTCCTATTGGAATGCCTTTGGGAGTGATGGTGATGTTTGTTATCACTCCTTGATCTTCCTTTTTCCTCAGGGGTCTTGCTGCTTCTTGATTTGTTGGAGCCACTCTCCTTATCCAAAAAAATTCAATTATATCTAGGCTTTTTATTAAATTCATATTGAAGTCTTCATATTTTTCCTTGGATTTCATAAGCTTTTCATTATCATCTTTGTGGCTTTGAACATCTGCCTGTAATTTTATGAGGGCCTCAGCCAAATTTATGTCTTCCTCCTTTCCTCCTCCATGTCCATTGGAGTTGGTTCCTTCCATACCCAATTGGACATTCAGCCCTTTGATTTCATCTTCTTGACTGTAGATTATCTGTGTATCATCCATCACTTTTGCACTATGTGTTGATTCTGATCTGACAATTGTTAATTCTGAAAAAATGTACAACCAACAGGACTTTGTCAGGCTAATTGTTCTTAATAATTTCATGAAAACATGAACCATTCTGATTCATTAATATATATCAAACTTCTTTTCTACTGATTTCTTGAGAAATTGATTGTTCAGATCCAATTTATGGGTGAACTGTTATCTTCTACTGTTCAATACCTTTCCAATTCCTACTTCCATGCTCAATTCTAAGTTTTGAGCAGGAAGTTATGGATACTTGAACAATTTGTCTTTTCAGTGATGCAATCTTGTACATGGATTCTTCCAAATCAGAGTCGAATTGGCTCTTGGATCTGTGTTGGATTCATTCTTCAAGTTTACAGGCCTTCCTTACTTCTTTATGTGTAGGTTTGTACAATCAAGAACCTCACGGGATCTTTCTCTAAGCCCTTTCATGTTCTTAAAGAAAAATTGCAGGTGCTAGCCCCTTTTCTTCAGCCCCCAAATTCATGTGACCACGGGCTATGACCCAGCACTAACAACTAGGATCTTATCTTGTGCTTCGAGCCTTCAGGGCTCCAGAACTTCGGGGCTTCATAGGATATGCCCTCATTACAATACATTTCCTCTGAATGCCAATTCTCCAAATACGCAGAGGACGTACAGATCTACGGTCCTCATTATTTGTTTAAATCTACGGTGCATAGGAGCTTCGAGACTTTAGGCTTCAGTGGTTTCCAAAGCACTTCTCTACAAATCTCCTGAAGTGTCGATTCATTGAATATTCTCTCTCTTGCCTCCATGTGTCTTCTCATGATCAATGGTCGAGATTAACTTCGGCCCTCCAGGAGTTCTCAACTCAAGAAAACTGCAACTCAAATCCCTCAGAGTACCACTTCTCTAGACCTTAGGGTCTAGTGCCATGCATCTTTTGTGATCAATGGTCAAGATGGACTCTGGCCTTTGGGCCTCTGGAAGTCCTCGACCTCAATTCTTTATGCCTTGAATCCTCCAGACTACGCGATCTACTGTCGCGTGTCCTATCTCGATCAATGGTGAGGATTTACTCTGAACTTCGGAGTTTTGGATGTTTTTCCTTCCTCTCACTTGATTCCTTATGAACACCAAATTGGAGAACTCCTAGGGTCCACTTAATACTGCACACCCTGGTGCTATGTGGTAGATCCAAGAAGCAAACATGTGGCCCAATCTGAGGGATGACATGTGTCAAGTTCTAACTCAAAAAATCAGCCTTTCAAAAGAACAAAACACACTAACACATGGCACGCATCTTGTGTGTCCATGTCACCCCAGGTGACATCACCAAACCACATCACCTTGGTGCTTCATGACTTCGAAACTTCAGGACTTTGAGACTCTGAGACTTCAGAGATATGGAAGTTCCTCCAACAATTTTCCCTCGAATGTTGAATGCTCAAACTTCTTAACCTATCGGGGTCCACGTAGTACATCTATCACCAATCAAGGTGGTGACACGTGGCCCCACCATCGAGTGACATATGTTAGGTCCCAATCTGTATTAAGGGCCTTTCAAAAGTACAAAAACAAGTGACACGTGGCAGACTTGGGGTAGGTCCACATCACCGTAGGTGATGTCATCATGCCACATCATATTCAGTGCTTTGAGACTTAGGGGATTTCTTATCATCGACACTTTCTCAAACTTGTCGAACTATCGAATTGTCGAAAGGGTCCACGTCACCCTCGATGACATCATCATGTCACATCACTTTAGAAAACCGGGACTTCGAGGATTCCTTCACATCTACACATTGTCAAAACTCTTGAACTGTCGACTACCAACAACTGCTTCCCGTAGCTTTGGGACTTCGATGATTTCTTCACCGCGCAATATCCAATGGGTTTCCTCAAACACTGAACCGTTGAACCACTTGGGAAATCCAATTGTTCTCCTCCTCCCGAATGATCTACGGTTGATATTAATTCCAAGACTTCGGAGGATTTCATTGTTGAACACCCCACAACCCCCAGACTACATAATTTCGAACATTTCTTAATGTGAGGACATGTGTCCCTGGAAATGGGCGGTCTAGATTAGTTATGGACTTCGGCAATTTTCTCTTCTATAGTTTTAAAATGGCCAGAGGGAGAAGTTCGAAGGACTTCTATTCTTAACCTCCATTCACCTTCCCCGGATCCAACGGTTGTGAGGGGTTTGTCTCTTCCCAAACAAATCCAATGGCCCAATACCACACCTGTCATGGTTTATCCAACTATTATACCTCCTGAGCTTATGAACACAGCATGGGTGTTCCCTCAATGCCCTCCTGGCACTCTGTACATCAATTCCTTGTGGAATTTTTTACTCCAAATTCCACTTTCATGGCCCATCCAGGTTTAGTGTTGAAACCATGGGCTCTGATACCATATTGTAACATCCCCAGGATTCCAAGCTGGGCACACACTACCAAAAACTCTCTACTATGTCCAAACTCTTATATATATAATGCAAATGTAACAGATATAGACATTATGCTCATACACAGATTCATGTGGAAGTGACAATAAACACATACATGCAATAAACTTCAAACATATACTTAAACACAACATGTAAAATTAATATAGAATTGGTACTTATATTTTTATGAGAAGACCACCAACTGTGTGCAGACCTTCCACGAACCTACCATCCTTAGACCACGCTACTCCAAGCTATCAACAGTGGTTCACCCCTGAGATGGTACTAAACTCCACCCAGGGTAAAGGAAATCCTAGGCTAGGCTGAGACTACGAAAAGTTGCATAATGTAATAGGAAGGATTCCCTCCAAGGATCCTACTTACGCCCATTGCTCACAGATGCTCATTCCCCAAATGCATGTCCCACCCAGGGAATACACACCTTCATTGTTCCACAGTCCATCGGTTACTCCACTTCCCTTCCAGGGCTTCAACAGCATGTTGGATCAAGAAGTATCAGAGCTTTGTAGCTATTGTTGGGCTCCCTCCGAGAGAAATCACTTCCCCAACAATCTCTCCCACCTGGAGAGAGTTGCTCACAGGCCTGACAACCTGCTTCTTCAACCCACGGGCCTGACAACCCACCTCTTCAAACCACAGGCTTGAAAACCTACTTCTTATGTCCATTTATTAATTCCAACGGGTAACCATAGTAGAGAAATCGGGTAAGGTAGGGTACAGGCTCAACAAAATACCAATGTGTGCAAGTTATAGAGGTTCACAATGGTAGAGAGTTCAACAATGCAGAAAATGGTTGACTGCATGCGTACTCAGTGCATGAGGGAATTGGGCAAAGGATGGAAAGAATGGTGAGTGAACTCCCACAACGATGGATTTTCCCACATAAATTTGCATGCATCTTGGATGACACATGGCTCTCCAAGAGCTTGTTCCTCTCCACTTGGAGTTTTTTCCTCTCCCTAAAGGAGCTTAGAATAACAAGGTTTATTTCCGAGGCCTTAGTATTTTATGAAATACATTATAATATTCCCTTGGGTTAATCCCTCAAGCTTAGCCCATTTTCCTAGCCTCTCATCCCCTTCCCTTTCCCTTCCTAGTGGATCTTAGTCCCCCATAACTATTTCTTTTTGGTTGTTCTACACATAGCGATGTATTTTTATTAATGATCTGCATAATTACATATACAAAAATAGGCTCACTAGCCTTAACATCTAGGATCTTCGGCCTAATAAACACATAAGCCTCCCAACTTATAAATACTTGGCTCACCAGCCTATAAACTTCATTAAACATTATTACAATCTAGTAGGGGTTCGGCCTTGGGGTATTACAAAACCTCTTTAAGTCATGTGGAGAAGATGAATTGGATAGGGGGTTAAAACTTTTGGGCATGGGGTTCATGAAATACAAGGCTTTGTATTGTCTCATTTATGGGTGCCTTTGTAGAGGGTCTGTTGCACCTTCATTTTCAATGCATCCTTTTTCCAAGCCCATTTATTGTGGTTTTTTTTATATATTTTTTCAAGGTGAAGACAAGGTGGGGATTATACCTAAGCATGAAAAACATTTCCCACCTTGACTCTACCCTGGTCACATTATGTTTCCCTAATTTGAAAAAAATGAGTGATACTTCTACCTGAGCATGAAAAACATTTCCCACACATGCTCTACCTTGGTTGGAATTTTTATATTGTTATTTGTCACGGTGTTATAACCCTAAATTGCACCAGAAATGCTTACCTAGCATGAGGCCATCTCATTTTCCTTCTTTACCAAGCCACTACTGAACAGCTTCTTAAAAAACACCCTTTTTGAAGGCATACGCGCCCTGCTCCACTACTGCACGCGTGTGTACGTTGGCTGGCCCACTACAACCCGCGTATACCTAAAAAGCATAAAAAAATGGAAAGTTGCATACAGAACACACAGTTTTGGGTAAGTTAACTAAATCATTTGACCGCCCATAGACGGTCACTCGACCAAATACCTAGCCCTTTCTAGCCTATAAAAGAAGGGGTAGGGGTCCCATTTAAAAAGAGAAAAATAAGAGTAAAGAAACTCTACCCGATTTTGCATTCACCTTGTCCCAACATTTTGCAAACATTGTGTGAAGAGAAGCATATATGAAAGTAGTTGGAGTACATTTGAAAAGGAGCCCAGGACCAGATTCGAGGAGCAGTGTTCGATCTCATTGTTGTAAGGTATTCTTGTGAGATTAATAAAAGAAGTACTTTTCCCGTCCCTCCATATGAGGTGTTTAATGTTTAATATTGATTATATTTTGATAGAATCTCTAACCCATTAGTTCATAGATCAAATGCATGCTTGGAGTTCTTTGTTTTTCTGTTTTTGAATGCATGTCAGATTTGGGAGGAAACTTGCAGTTAAGGAGCAACCGAAAGCGAAAGGATCTACATCAAACGTGGAAGTCAAGGTATAGTGAATTGATCCTTTTATCTTTGTATTTACATATGAATAATGGGGTTTATGATTGGGATGATGGTAAGAAGTAGGAGACTTTAGGTCATTTCTTCATGCATTACAGAACCCTTAATGCTAGTTCGTAGGGGGATTTCCCACCCACAACACACGAGTCCCATCATTTTCTTATGAGAGACATTTCATTGTCCTTGGGATCCCTGGGCGATCATCTAGAATTTTTATGATTTTCTTTTATCTTTTGCTAGCTACAAAACTCCGGGCCTTCAGCCCCTTCTTCCAATGAAATGAAGTACAATCCCTTCTTGGGTCAATACACCCAAAAATCCCAAAATATAAGGAGACGAACAAGGGTTGAAGTGATGAAAAATGATAAGTATGATCGGGAGTGGCATGATGACTTGTCAAGGAGACCTCCCAGTAGAAAACCCATCCCTAAGGGTGACCACTTACTAGGGTGCAATGTCAACCACCAAAGTGAAACAGGGAAAAGAGCATAACTTCTAAGAAAACGTTCTATAATCAAAAGAAACTTTAAATGCAACATACTCAAATGCTTGAAACATTAAAGTGACACTTACCACAATACCTGGCTTGTACCTCATGGAGAAAGACCCATCGTCTTTCGAAAGAAAACTGATGTGGTGAATACCATCATGATGAACCTGAGATATATGGTGGTGAAGTGGGCCTTTGTGTGTGCAAGTGGACATTGTGAGCCATCAGTCTCTCAGTACTCTATGTCTGCAACCTAAGGGTCTTGAAACATAATTTCCTTAGTTATCCCTAGAAAATGGGTATAATAGTCATGTTACCAAACTTTCTCATATTGTTCTTCTATGTCTCCTATAAATAATCCCCAAGTATAATGATAAAAAGGGGGTTGACTTTTAACTACCCATTGATACCATTGATATGGTTTTATCTCAAAGTTCAAGGTTTCTATGTGAATCTTTTTATTATCATCCATAATATTATGTAGTTCAAAATATTTCTCTATTTGGTTCACCCAAGTAAAGACCTATTTTCCATCAAACTTCTTTAATTCAATCTTGGGAAAGTTGAATTTAGGACCCCCACCATAATTAACTCCACTATTAAAGTTAAATCCACTTGAAAATTGCTTATTATCGGCAGGTTGTTCAACCTGAGTACTACCTTTATTTTCATGAGTCCCTTTCTTTTTGATATCTCCTTTTGGGAGTCTCTCATATAGAGCCTAAAATATCATAGCAATTTCATCATGGATTTTTGCATTTCTTCTTTATTTTCATCCATCTCGTTTTTCATGTCATTCTTATTTTCTTTCATATTATTTTTCATTTCATCCATCTTCCTTTCCATTTCTTGAATTTGTCTTTGTGAGTTCACCAAATCGTTACTTGTTATATTTGAATCATTAAGTTGTTCCTCTAATTTGAATATCCTATGATGTATCTCATCATTTTCTTCATGATTTATAGATGAGACTTCTTGAGGTTTAATTGGTATTTTTATCCCCTATCCTAGGGATAACTAAGGAGATCATGTCTTGAGTCCCACAGGTCCTATACATGGAGTGACGAGAGCCAGATGACTTGATCATGGCCCTAGAAGGCCCATGTTTTCTTCAGTGCGGGCCATCTATCAGCAACAGCAGTGTCCATCCCACCAGCCTAGTCCTGAAGTAGTAGTACATCTTGCTCCATGAGGTAACGAGTCTGGGTATCATTGTATGTGTCACTGTGATTTTTTAATCTTGAATATGTTGCACTCAATCCTCCATCATTTCATAATGTTTTATTGAAAATTATGCTCTTTAACTTGTTCATACCTGGGAAGGTGACATAATTCCCTAGTAAGTCGATTCCCCTTTAGGATGAGTTGCCACTGGGTGGGTTTATGAAAGGCCAACGTCCATTCCGTTCAAACTTACCACTTTCCGTCATTATTCCTCTCATTTCCCCCCACCTTGGTTCAATCAATGGGTTGGCCATGCTAGGAAGGGTTGTACCTTGCCTTGTGGGAAGAAGGAGCTAAAGGCACAGAGGGTAAAAGTAGCTGGAAAGAGTTAAAAGCCTAAATTAAACCTTTGATATTATTCCCCCAGGGATTCCTGAGAAATCAATAAAAGGATTCTCAGTAAGCAAATGGGACCCGTAAGATTAAAAAACTCAAGGTCTAGTTGGTGGATGACATGTCTCATCATGAGACGGCCTATTAGGTCCATGGGCATGTAGTGGTATGACACTACCATCTATCTGGTCACCAAACCAGGGTAGTCACTCTTGGTGGCATAGCCAAGAGAAAGGGGGTTTCATCACGAGCAAGCCTTCTTATTTATGTGAAGTTCTTTTGGGTAACACTGTCACCTATGGCCACCACGTCGGGGTTAGTGTACCCCATCTTTTCCCTTGAAAAGAAAAAGTAATAAGACTAAGAATAAAATGCATTGAATGGGCTGGGAAACAATGTCACCCATGATAAGGTGCATCTCTCCCTCTATAGAGGCACCCACAGCCAAGACCTACATCTCCCTATTATCGTTGCACCCTCTGCCCAAACATTTCCCCTACACCATGTCACACACTTACATGATCTAGATTGTCTCTCACATGGGAAACTCCTAAAACATGAGGAGGATTAGCCCAATAGGACATCTTGAGACCCTCTTCAAAACTGACTTGTTAAGCTGCATAATGTCCTTGAGCATTTGTCTAGGTAAAGGGGGGTTTGATGAACATGTTTGGGTAATTTGATTATTGGATGTGATTGACATTGCTATGATCGTTGTGACTTATGAGCCCATGGAGTGTGTACTTTTTGTTGATACAGGACCTTGCCTGGTGGACATGTACATATGGGGAGATAATTAGCTCGGACCTCCATGGGGCTGAAATCCCACCAATGGATGTTGTGACCCCATCCAGGGGCAGAGAGATGTCAAATAATTTCACAAGGAAGAAAGAAGGATTTTTCACCAGAGACACTTTGGCAAACCTAGACCCAAGGGGATCTTTCTCTTCCACCTAGACATTAGCCTTAGGAGGCCCATGATGTCACCTTTATGACCCTAGGGGTCACCTAGCATCAGGATTGGCATTATGGAGGCAATTGTCTGCTAATTGGAACATGTGGCATCATCCAGGGGATTGGGAGGCCTAACGTTTTGCAAATGAGGCCCAACGTTCCACCCAGGAGGCTCAATGTCACCCTAGAAGGGCATGATGTCACCTTTAAAAGTGATTTTAGGGTTTAATTAATGAAATTTATGTAAAAATTAGATTTTTTATGTAATTTGGCCATGTTGGCCTTTTGATGACCTAATTTTAATTCAAGGTCATAATTATTGTATAAATAGAGAGATAAAACTCTCATTTTTTCATCATTCACTCATCACACAATTGGTGGTCTGAAATTTGGCCTTCTTTAAGGGTTATTGGCTGAAATTAAGTGGTGCACACTTCTTGGAGGAGCAAAATCTTGGTGTATTTTGGAAATATTTCATGTGGAGGATCTTCAACTAGGGTTTATGCTTGATTATTCTTGGTGAAGTAAGTAGAAAATGTGCATTTCTTTATTGTGAATGAATGCTTATAGTGAATTTACTTGTTTCATGTCAAATATTATGAAATTGCTTGCTTGAAACCCTAGGAGAAAGACATATGTTACAATATTTTTCTCTATAGTCTTCCACTTGCTAAAATTTCTTGAAAGGCACCTATCTAGAAGTAGATACTAGGGCCCTACCATTGTAGCACCCTATTAAACCTACTTCATTTCTTATTTCATATTTTATTTCAATTTGTCTAAGGAAAAGATAAATCGCTAGGGCCTAATTTTTATTACTTTCTAGCAATTATCTCTAGGGGTTGGATTTTTTAGGCCTTGGGCTACCAACACCTCTCTCATCCTCTCCATCCCCTTTGGATAAATATTATCATTGTTATTTTCCTCTAAGAGTTGGTGCTTCCATCATTGACTCTATTAGCCTAGAAGGCACTAATCTACCCATTACAAGTGTTGATTGATCAAACAATTTTCAAAACATATTTTCTTGAACACCTACTAACTTCTACTAACCTTAGATTAGCCTAAATCATTAACCTACTGGATGTTGTTTCAAAATATTTATACAACCATCTAACAGCAGCAAATTAACCCTAAAAGTGACATATTATGATAGCTATACATTGCTAAAACTGCTTGTGACTATCTATTATCAATTTTCCTAGTTAAAGTTATTATTTTAAGTCTTTTATCAAGCATTTTAAAGCATAATTATTGTGACTGTTTCAAATCTATTATTGCTGTTATAAATTGTTATATTGTTGCAATTCTATATCATCTAGCACATTTTTTAAGAGTCCATTGTCTTATGAAGCACTAATATCATTTTGGTACTTGGAAAGTGCCCTTTTTCTATTTTATTGTCTTGTTTTGGGTAGGTACACAACATTTCTCATTTGCTTCATCTCTATAAGACATAAAGAACCCTTTAAATATGAGTGACTTGTGAGAGGGGGGGGGGACTTTCTTGTATCATTTTCCTTATCCTTCTCAAACCCTCAGGCTACTGGGGATGTCTCCCTTGGGGTACTACAACATATTCCTAAATAGAAAGGGATTTCCTATTAAGGTGGCAGTGATAGGTCATTCCCAGTTATGCCAATTTTATATCCACTTGCCTTGGGATTTGGGCAAGTACAAATTGTGTGATAACATTTTGGCGTCATTGTTGGGGAACACTGAGTGAATATTCCTCAAGACGACACTTTTTTGGTAAGCCTTTTCCTCAAAGCCTTTATCTTATGAATATTACCTGGCGACTCCACTGAGGGTGATTCCCTCTTTTCTATTTTATGATACCTAGAAGGATTATATGGCAACTCGACTAATGATTAAGCTGAACATGGCTTCTCAATGGGACCCGAGAAATTTTAAACCCTTAGATATGAATAAAATTTCAGGTTACCCTTGACAAATGCCCCCGAGGTATGAAAAATGGCTCCCTAGATTCACTAGTAGTGATGGTGTTAGAGCCGAAAATCACATGGATAATTTTTGGGCTTTCTTTCAACTCCACCCTATCAATTATGATGTTGAGGATTTGGAAATGAAACTTTTCTCTGCCACTCTTCATGGAAATGCTAGGAAATGGTATGAAAATCTCCTTGATGCTAGCATCACATCTGTGGACCAGTTAGAAGAAACCTTTCTCGCAAAATGGGGTATTAAATTGGAAGATATCCAAATTCTACTCAAAGGACTCTAGTACATAAAACAAATTGAGAGTGAGACTATAAAGGAATTCCATACTAGGTTTGAGAACTTGTTATATCATATTCCTAGAATCCATCATCATGGGGACAAGTACCTCGTTTACCTCTATACCAATGCACTCTTAGTGCATTTAGGGTTCCTCCTCAATAAAAAGGGACCAAAAACAATCAATGATACCTATCACATGGCCATACAAATCGAGGTGAATATCTCTTTGTTCAAGAGAAAACACATATTTTCTCTAGAAACCAAAGTTGATGACCCCAAAGGTACAAGTCATCAACCAACAAGAGGTTGAGGAGAGGGATCCTAAAGAGGGTTTCCAATCCCATGAAGAAGAGAAAGAATTTACTCATGCTTCTACCGAGGATGATGAAGACATGGTTGAAGAGTGAGAGCCTGAAGATATCAAATATGATGATGAAGTATTGATGTGTGATCCTCCCTCTGATGAAGCCATCCAAGATCCTATTCCTCCTGCACAGGAAGAAGAGGATGAGGTTAGTCACTTTCATTTTCAAGTTTTTGACGATACCTTATTCTATGATTCATTGGGGGGAGAAGAAACGGATCCTTCGACAAGATAGATCCTCCTTATTATGAAGTTGAAGATGTAGAGACAAATAATGAGGATGAGACAATGGTGCATGCTCTTCCATTTAATGAAGTTATCCAAATCCTCGAAGCTCCTGCACAGGAAGAAGTAAACATGATAATTTATTTCCCTTTCCAAGATTTTGATGATGCTTTATTTTATGATTTGGAAAGTGAAGAAGTGTTAGAGGAGCCCTTGTATTTTTTAAGCCCTTCATGTTATGATAAAGATGATGAATTTGTTGATAATATTGATGAGTTCATACATGTCGGGAAACATAAATGGGATGTGATTTGAAATGATGGGGATCCCATTTACGACATTGAGGGTCATTTGCAAAAGTTTACTTTACAACTATCATATGAGGTGACTACTAGTTTTGAAATTTGGCAACAACATGATGATACAATTACGAAAAAATTCCATGCACCCAAGGATGACCCAGTGCAATATTCTCCTGATGATTTTCGGTTATACCTTGAAAAATTTGATGAGTATTCCTTTCATAACTTGGATTTATCCTATGAAGAATATTATCAACCACCGTTGTGCTCAGATCTTGATAAAGGTGAGGACATTTATTTCCCAAAGGACACTTGTAACAAGGTTTTCCAACCTCCATCAATTACTTTTCCTCGCTATGTCACTAAGCATGTAGTTGAAAAATATGTCCCTTGTCTTGGGTTTTCTCTGAGGAAAAGATTATTTTTAGAATTAAAGGGTAGGTTGAATACCACAAAAAAAAAATTATTATCTCAGTCTTTCAACCTTCCCTTAAGAAATTGTCAATCATCCTTTAGGTTCTTACTAGTCCCTTCCTATACCTCAAAATGTGAAGATGTCCAAGGTAGCCAACCTTCAAACTCTTTGAGTTAGTCTTTTGAACCTTTGATTTTTCACGATCCCTTTCTGAGATGGATTGAGTACATTCCTAAGAGTGTGACTTGGCATAATTGTGTCCCTCCCTCTCACCTCCATGAGCTAGACTTTACAATTTATGATAGTACAGTATATTTTCTAACTCATGTTATTTTTGTGCTTAACTTATCATTGCTTTGGTTTATGATGAAGCAAAGAGGCAAGTATTATGAGATATTTCTAGGATGGTTTCATTGGTTATTTGACTACACCTAGCATTCAACCAACAGGTAAGTAGAGGTAAGTTAGGCATTTGCATCTATTGTATATACCATCTACATATCATGCTAGTGTAGTGTAGTTTCATTTTGTATATATGCATGCTTATTTTTCACTATATCATATATGAGTGAGGGGTGATATCACCACCCTGAGGATTACTGATGTACTTTGTTGAGATCTAGAAGATACATGTCATGCCAGATATGTTGAGGTTATCATGCACTCTACGGTGAGAACATGTCCCCGAGTTGGAGCCAAATGTTATCCCCTATCCTAGGCATAACTAAGGATATCATGTCTCGAGGCCCACAGGTCTTAAACATGGAGTGTCGAGATCTAGATGACTTGATCTTGTCCCTAGAAGGCCCATGTTTTCTCCAGTGCATCCCATCTATCAACAGTAGCAACGTCAATCCCACCAGCCTGGTCCTGAAGTAGCAGTAATTCTTTCTCCATCAGGTAATGAGTCTGGGTATCATGGTATGTGTCACTTTGATTTTTGAAGCACTTGAATATGTTTCACTGAATCCTCCTTCATTTCATAATGTTTTCTTGGAAATTATGCTCTTTAACTTGTTCATACCTGGGAAGGTGACATAATTCCCTAGTAAGTTGAATTCCCTTCATACTTACCACTTTCCATCATCATTCCTCTCATTTTCCCCCACCTCGGTTCAGGAATTGGGTTGGCCACGCTAGGAAGGGTTGTACCTTGCCTTGTGAGAAGAAGGGGCTAAAGGCATAGAGGGTAAAAGTAGTTGGAAAGAGTTAAAATCCTAAATGAAAATTTTGAGATGCTTCTCCTAGGGATTCTCGAGAAAGCAATAAAAGGCTTCTCAGTAAGAAAAGGGGACCCATGAGATAAAAAACTGAAGGTCTAGTTGGTGGATGGGAGGTCTCATCATGAGTCGGCCTATTAGGTCCATGGGCATGTAGCGGTATGACACTACCATCTATATGGTCACCAAACTAGGGTAGTGTCTCTTGGTGGCATAGCCAAGAGAAAGGGGGTCTCATCAAGATCCAACCTTCTCACTTATGTGAAGTGCTTGTGGGTAACGCTATCACCTCTAGTCACCACGCCAGGACAGTGTCCCCCAACTTTTCCCTTGAAAATAAAAAATAATAAGACTAAGAATAAAAGGAATTGAATGGGATAGGAAACAATGGCACCCATGATAAGGAGCATCTCGCCCTCTACAGAGGCACCCACAGGAAAGACCTAAATTTCCCTGTTATCACTACACCCTTTGCCCAAACATTTCCCCTACACCATGTCACACACTTACATGATCTAGATCGGTTCTCACTTGGTAAACACCCCAAACTTGAGGAGGATTTTCCCAATAGAATATCTCAATACCCTCTCCAAACCTGACTTGTTAAGTTGCATAACATCCTTGAGAATTTGTCTGGGTAAAGGGGGTTTTGATGCACATGTTTGGGTAATTTGGTTATTTGGAGTGATTCTGAAATAATAATAATTTGGTTATTGGATTGATTGGTTATTGGGTAATTTTGTAATGTTAAATGGATAATAGGTCGCAAATTTTGAATCACCAAAAACAGATATTCCAATAAACAGTTATGCCAATTGTAAGTTACGTACCTTTCAACCCTTAATTTAGAGTTTGTCCTCCTGACTAACCTTCCTTTTGGTGTGTCTCTAAAATTTTGGCCCTTCTGAGTCTGAAATTGCGACTTGTAGTACTATAAAATGTCCTATCTTCAATGCCACATGTATGATCAAAATTGGATGTCTCAAGTGGAAGTTAGGGTAACTTCCCCACACCTTGCTGATTTCTTTCCTTTCCAAGAGAGAGAACTTGTATAGTGTGCCACACGCACAATATTCGATATCTGATTTTGAATCTTGTACCATAAATACTACAAATTGTCTTCTTTCCAATTCAATTGGTCTCACTAAATTTGGATCCTCGGTCAAAAAGATATGACGATTTTACCCTGAACATATGTTTGAGACTAATTAATAAGACTAGTCAGATAGCATATCTTCCACATGGTGTATCTCAGAAATTATGATGACCCAGAAGCTGCAATTTTTACCACAGATACCTTGATATGTCCTCTAAATCACCTCCAAGTTTCACGGTTTGAATTGTCCCCAAAAAAAATTATAGCCAAAATGCTAAGATGATTTGCTTGGAGAAGAAAAACCCTAGGATCAATGAGCTCTGATTCCAAATGTTAGACCCAAAGCCTTAAAAATGATAAAAAGTCAATGAATTACAGTCCACTTCGAGGGGGAAACCTCTGTTTACAATATATCCAATTCAAAATACAATATGAGATGAGATAATATGATCTTAAGACTGGGTCTCCTTGGTATATATACAGGAGACATGTTACAATTATAATAAAAGGGTGCAATGAAGGGGTTCAGAGCCTACATACAAATATAAAACAAGAAATGTAACAATTCAATAAGGGGATTTATAGAGCTTTGTATGGGGCTTTTTATAAGGCTTAACATATTTCCAGTACCCTAAATTTGTTAGGAAGATGGTGCACTCATATCACTTCTTCTATATTAGATCAATTCAAATTTGAAATCTTCAATTATGTTTGTTTTGTTGAGAATATCTTTGATCAATGCATCCACAAACTACTTTTCTCTCCCTTGCTCTTTCCTCTCTGCATAAATGTTATGTTCAAACATGATGAATGAAAATGGAAAACACCATTTTCTAAAATCAATCCCATGTACTTTAATGGATCTCTAACAACCACTTACAATGCCTCCCTTTAGATTGAAGAAAGTCAATTATATGAAGCCTATCCCTTCATTTTTCCATTATATTAGAAAGTGATGCTCTAGTGGCATTTCAAAGAGTCGTGATAAAAATTATGCTACACAACCCTTTAATATATCCAAACTACAAAAGAACATAACAATGCAACAATCTCAATGCCTGTTACTTATAGTTACATGTGTTTGCATGCCCATATTGCAAAGTTTTGTCTAAAGGAAAAATCCAACAAATTACAAAGAACAAACTATATACTCTCCACATCAACTTTAATTAGAATTTTCCTAAAGAATAAACCCATCTGAGTTTTCTAAGAATTTTTGTTACTGACAAAATAATTTGAGATTTCCTCTTAAAAATTTCATTTCATTTTAACATAATATAAGTAGATAATATTTTATTTTTTCCCTAATGTGAAATTATGGGATGATGTAATTCCACCAATTGGATACTTCATTATGTTATCATAATCCAAAATACTACATTGTATTTGTTGGAACACGTATAATTTTGAGCTTTTTTGAACTTTAGATTTTTGCCCTCTTACATTGTTAATGACGTTTGTGATTGGCTAAAGTTAACAATTTGAATAATTAATGTGATTTTCCATGTAACAAATTCAATCAAACTATTTTAATAATCTCTCTGTAAACATATCTATACAATCTCTTCAAATTTCGAAATTATTTTACCATTTACATTTAACAGTTTTGTTAAGTGAAGAACTTGCAGATCTCTCTTGTTACAGACAAGCTAATCTTATTTCCTTAAAGATTATGGCGCCATGAAAAGTTAAAAGAAAACTTGATGGATCAGATTTCAGAATCTAGTGGAACAATAAATCAATTTGGAAGTTGGATAAACTAAGAAAAGGACCAAATATAGCAGGGAAGGGGCTAAATAGACAGAAAAGGGAGCACAAACTCTCTGGGGCGCTAAGTCCCCAAAGTGGAATATCTAACATCGTGTGTCCTTTGATATTGGACAGCTACAATTTACTTGGAACTCCAAGCTTTGGGCGTTCCGAGGTGAAAATCTCCAAAGTGCTAAGTCTCCAAAGTATAGGATCTCCTGTCGCGTGTCCTTTTGATTTCAATGGTGAGCATTTGCTTTGGAACTCCGGGCTTCCGGCGTTTTCATTTCACACATCCAGCGTTCTTCTGAAATGGTTATACCCGAAGTGGAGGATCTCCTACCACGCGTCCTCTTGATTTTAATGACAAAGATTTACTTTGAAACTTCGGGCTTCGGGAGTCCCAAGGTGCAAATGTTTGAAATGCTAAGTCTCTGAAGTACAGGATCTCCTACCACGTGTCCTTTTTGATAAACAATCCAGATGGGCTTCGGGTCTTTGGGAGTTCTTTACTCACCACTGCTTTCCTTCCCCCTAGAGTACAAAATAGTCGAATACGGGGATCGTCTAATACGTGTCCCTACTCAGATTGACGGATAGGAATTGCATGAAATTCGTTCTATCTTCTCTACATATGACCAAGAGTTGTGACTTCGGCTTAACCTTTGGGTGCTTATTTCACTTTACAAGATCTGACAGCTTATATTTCTCTCGCCTAGATCAATGGTCGAGAGCAATTGCGGGGTGCGGAGTTGCACGGGATTTAATTTCGAGAGGCAGTCCCACAATTTAAACCACGGTTTTCCCTCGGGGTTACATGTCATAACCAAATGCATTGCGGGGCGAAAAGCGGGTTACATCAAAACCATTTCTTCGTGCCCCCGCAAAATAGAGAAATGGTCACACTTTCATAGCCTCTCACCCCTCGCCACATGTCTGCCACTCTTAGTACACGTCACCTCCTGACAGATGCACCACCTTCCCATAACGAGCTCGTGTTGAGCTAGTTGTCCAATCGCCATCGCTACAGCTTCAACCACAATTATTTACGCTAGTAAACTCATTGCAGGTGACAGATCACTCGAGACACAGTCAACAAAGACCAACCACACAACAGAAGTCAAATACGGATCATCAACAGATGAAATCAAATTAAATCCAACGAAATTTTAAAGATTCATATGATATACATTCATAACCATAACGTTTCTTTCAGAGATTATTGTAATCGGTTTCAAACTGAAACGTTTATTTTAGAGATCATTGTAATCGGTTTCAAACCGAAGGAACTCATCTGGTATAAATATTAGGAGTTCTAAATGTATCAAAAGGGGGGTAGCCCGAGAGCCTTTGAGGCTGGGATTCTAATGTAGTCTTTTCAGCAATACATTTGACAAAAGCAAAGAGATTCTATATCTCGTTATGTTAAATTATGTCTTTTTCCTTTGTCCTGTTTATGAAGTTTTCATTACTTCTCTTTCTTTTGATCCTTCTTTTATTCAACTTGTAATAGTTACAATTCAATGAGACTTTTGTTGTGACTAATTAAGAGTATTCTTTCAAGTAGCTTTTCCTTTGTTCTGTTGTGAGTAGAACAAGACCTGCATTTTAATTGTTTTTCCTTATTTACAAGTTATATTTGTTCATAGTTTTTCCTTTGTCTTGTTGTGAGTGAGACAAGACCTATGTCCAGATATTTGAAATCATTGTCATTCTTCTACTGAAAGGAAGACCAGATTTATCAGAATTGGATACCTATCTTTTTCTTTCAGTTTTGTCTATCTCTTATCTTCTATCCATCCTCATGATTTTAAATGGATTTAGCAGACGAGGTCATGCATCTTTATTTCTGATTTTTAATGGTTGAAAAGTTCTTTCGGACCTAGTTCTAGAAGCCTCCAATAACTGATCAATCACCCATTATTATCTTTTTCAAAATGTGCTAAGTCTTGGCTCTATTACAGCCTAGAGTCAACTCTTGTGACAACATTTTTCTGGCACCGTTGCCAGGGATGGAGAAACAAATTTATTTTGCCTTGGGAGAACAACAAGTAAAACTTTAATCTTTGATGGTGAACAAAGATTGAATGGGAATTCAATTGGTTGTGATCATTCACCTAGTGACTCCTTGGTTCGAAGACTCCACATGATTCATTGGCGACTCCACTAGTTCCAAGATGTCAATTTCTATCGCTGGGAGGTTTGCTCCTTTGGAATTTACAAATGTTTTTGGTTTTCCAAACGCGGTTCCAGACTGCAAACTTTGGGAAGATTATCTTCCTAAATTTAAACAGGACAAATATGACAATCTTGTTGAACACCTATTTGAGTTTCATAAGCTTATGAATCAACTAGATATGCATGTTTGAGTTTCATAAGCGTATGAATCAACTAGATATTCATCATGAAGATGTTTTGATGAAACTATTTATGTTTAGTCTGGGAGGAGATGCTCGTCAATGGTATAAGTCTCTTCCTCATTTCATCATTTCATCATTGAAAGAATTCCATGCATTTTTTCATAAGCATTGCAAGAGGATCTATTCAGCTGATTTTCTTTTTGAAAACTGTTGCAATTTAGATTTCGTAGAACAAGAATGTAAAGATAATCAGTTTGATAATGAAAAATCAGAACATGATAGTAATTGTGGTCAAGTATATGAAGAAGAATTTGTAGGAAAAAAAGATCTACTTCAAACAGATCAGGAAAATTTATATGAAGAGGACTTCAAAGTAAATCAAGAAGAGGTTTCTTGCAGCAACAAGAATGAAGATGACATGATTGCAAATGAAGAAATCTTTGGAGAACCTCTAGTCTTTCAAGCAGATCAAGTCCAAGTTCATTGTAGAAATAAAGATGAAAATGCATTTTCTAATGAAGAGCTAGATTCAAATTCATGCATACATGATTCTACCTTCAGTTCCTCTTCCCAAGAAAATGGCTTTCAGGATGATTGTGGTAGCATTGAAAATAATGAAGATAATTTGATTGAACAACACGATGATGAAATTGTTGATCTGGATCTTTGTGAAGGTCCACAACTTATTGAAGACCATACACAATCAACTTTTGAAAAGGATGATTTGTGTGATAATAATAATGATGGTAATGATACTCTAAGTGCATTTGTCATTGTACCAAATGTTCATAGTAATTACTGTCATGATCAAACTATTGTTCTAAATTCTCATTTTGTCAAACTGTTATTATTCAGTCATCATTACTAGATCATCAAGAAATGGAAGTTTTTGAAATTCAAAGTTCATAAATTTTATATAATCAACCTATTTACAATGAGTATCTAGACGATGAAGAAGAGTAGATTTCTTTCCCAACATGCATGGAAACATACAATAGTTCTCCTTTGTTTGATAACTATGATGAATGCAATATTGAAGTTGATGAGAAACAAATTATTCCTCTTTCTTCAGAGAGTTCACTTCAGCAGGAAAATTATCAGTTTCACTATAAGAGCAATCAGCGTGTGTATGGCAGTGATGAAGAAGATTCTTGGACAGACGATGAAGGAGATAAGGAGGCGCTACTGGAGCAGTTGATCTCTCCTTCCTGTTTAGAAACTGATGAGCAGCAGACTAGTGAGCCTCAATATGACATTCTCGAGCCTGGAAAAGAAAATATCAGTAGTGGAGAAAGTGTGCAAAGGTTTTTCATGCAGTTAGGTCAGCAGGAAGAGGTATCTCTTGATTCTGAAAATCCTTTATCTTTCCATGATCCAGTGGTTGTTTGGTTGGAGTATTTCCTTCAAGAGGTCCAAAATGTTGCAGCATTTTGTGTGCAACCAAACTTCAGGAGTAAGCGCAAGCTACCTACTCATTCTTTGCTGCAAAAAAATTATTATGTTTTCATCCCTTCATCCAGCATAAAATAAGGTAAGTTAAGCAATCTACTACTTGCATGGCTCCATTGGAAATTCCATATTATTTGACCAATGGAATTTCACCTGATTAGTGTAGGGCCAATGTATATAAATAAGTTGTCCAAATCAACATTTCATTTCAACATTCTAGTTCAACGTTTTATTTTAGTTCAGTAGTTCGTTTCTCAGTTTGGCATCCAGTATGGTTCAGTTTTTAGGCATTATGACTCCATAGCCCAATGACGGGGTTCAAAGTTTAAAAGGCTTAATTTCAGGTCACGGAAGGATGAAAGCACGTGGTCTATTGTTCATGGTGTTTTGCAGAATATATCTCCTTTTAGGCTGAATAAAAATTCAACACTCAAACATTCGATTTCTCTAAAAACATGTGATAAATTAATAATCTACCTTGCTAAAAATTCAAAAAGAAAATGAGGTATGAGTTCCTACTCTTCTTATAGTTCAAATAAAATTTCAAGAAAATTATTTTTAAAATGAATGTGAAGGAAGTTTTTCTCATGATAATATTATCACTTGACCTAAAAATCAGAGAGGTGTAAAGTTACAACTTAAAGTGCATGCTGATAAATTCTAAAGCCATCTCTGAAATAAAAATAAAAATGATAATAAATAAACTCGAAAGAAATATGAACTAAAATACACAAACTTGTGTAGGATCAAGGTATTTTGTGTCAGGTCCTCCAAATCCTCAATTTGGTTATCTTTTCCTGTCCCCACGTTCTTATCCACTTCAGATTTTCTTTGTCCTTTCTTAGTCTTCATAGAAAGAAAGTAACTTACCTTGACTCTGAAAACTTCAAAACATATTTTCAAAACAAGATTAGGCGAAATTTTTTGTGTTCCTTTGATTTTAATTGAGAAAGTATGTTTAGGTTAATCCTTATCATTTTAGCTCTTCTATCGGACTTTAAACTGGCTAATTTGCTCAAGGTTGATCCCTGAAAGATTAAGATTCCCATAAAAGTTTTCCTATAGGCGAAGGTGTATTGAAAATTGGAAGAAAGTTAGTTTCAGAGTATTCCTAAAATTGTTGACAGACCTTCGTTTCAAAAATCGTAGACAAATGTCATCCCTTGTATGTGACATATAGATTGATTGCCCCCACTTCAAAATATTAAAATACAAGATAGATGATGAAAGGAAATTCATAATCTGATTGCCCTCATCTTGTCCAAAAGAGACGATGAAAGAAAATTCATATATTGACTGCCCTCATCTTAGCAAAATACAAAAGTGTTAATTGAAGTGGTCAAAGGAAATTCAATGGGAGAAGTAGATAACTTCATCGGGGTACTGAACAAGATCGTTGTCAGTGAAGCAATATCTACGATATCTGTATGGTTGTCATGCATATCTACAAAACATACTCTGACATCTAATTCTCTTTCCGATAATATTTACATTCTGGACCAACGAGGGATTTCCTAAATAATTTGTTATATCTACTCCACCTTGATGTGAAAGAAGTCGATCAAAGTCTGATATTTCAATTAAAGTCATTTTGATTATCTTGAACATATCCGAACTCGGTTTTAGGAAGGGAAATTTTAAATAGCCTAACTTGAGATCGATAATTGGGGATGTTTTGAAGGTTTTATGAGATTTGGTTGAAGTTCAATTTTTCTCTGTATGATTAATCCCTAAAAGTGTTTCCTAGAAATGCAATAATGACTCCATTTACCCAATAAACTTGGTCTATTGTTCTTCCGCGTCTCACAGGGAGACGCAATCCCTAGATGGAGCCTATGTTGGAACACGTATAATTTTGAGCTTTTTTGAACTTTAGATTTCTGCCCTCTTACATTGTTAATGACATTTGTGATTGACTAAAGTTAACAATTTGAATAATTACTGTGATTTTCCAGGTAACAAATTCCATCTGACTGTTTTAATAATCTCTCTGTAAATAGATCTATACAAGATATTTGAATTTCAAAATTATTTTACCATTTACAATTAACAGTTTTGTTAAGTGAAGAACTTACAGACCTTTCTTGTCACAGGCAGGATAATCTTATTTCCTTAAAGATTATGGCGACACGAAAAGTTGCAAGAAAACTTGATGGATTAGATTTCAGAATCTAGTGGAATGATTTAAGTTCGAAAGCTGGATAAACTAAGAAAATGACCAAATATAGCAGGGAATGGGCTAAATAGACAAAAATGGAAGCACAAACTCTCTGAAGCACTAAGTCCCAGAAGTGGAAGATCTGACACCGCATGTCCTTTGATATTGGACGACTGCAATTTACTTCAAAACTCTGGGCTTCGGGCATTTCGAGGTGCAAATCTTCGAAGTGCTAAGTCTCTGAAGTACAGGATCTCCTGTCGCGTGTCCTTTTGATTTCAACAGTGAGGATTTACTTCGGAACTCTGGGCTTCGGACGTTTTCGTTTCACACATCTATCTTTCTTCCAAAGTGGTTATCCCCGAAGTGGAGGATCTCCTGTTGCATGTCCTCTTGATTTTAACGGTGAAGATTTACTTTGGAACTCCGGGCTTCGAGAGTCCCAAGGTGCAAATCTCCTAAATGCTAAGTCTCTGAAGTACAAAATCTCCTGCCACGTGTCTTCTTTGATCAACGGTCCAGATGGGCTTCAGGTATTTGGGAGTTATTTACTCAACATTGCTTGCCTCCCCCCCAGAGTACAAAATAGTCGAATACGGGGATCATCTAACACGTGTCCCTCGCTCAGATCGACAGATAGGAATTGCACGAAATTCGCTCTATCTTCTCTACATATGACCAAGCGTTGTGACCTCGGCTTAACCTTTGGACGCTTATTTCACTTTGTGAGATCTGACGGCTTATCTTTCTCTCGCCTAGATCAACTGCCAAGAGCAATTGCGAGGTGCGGAGTTGCGTGGGGTTTAGTTTCGAGAGGCGGTCCCGCAATTTAAATCGCGGTTTTCTTTCAAGGTTACGTGTCATCACCAGATGCATTGCAGGGCGAAAAGAGGGTTACCTCAAAACCATTTCTTCGTGCCCCCGCAAAATAGAGAACTCGTCACACTTTCGTAGCCTCTCACCCCTCGCCACTGTCTCCCACTCTTACTACACGTCACCTCCCGACAGACGCACCACCTTCCCATAACGAGCTCACATTGAGCTAGTTGTCCAATCGCCATCACCACAGCTTCAACTGTAATTATTTACGCCAGTAAACTCATTGCAGGTGATAGATGACTCGAGACACAGTCAGCAGCAAAGACCAACCACGCAACAGAAGTCAAATACGGATCATCAATAGAGGACATCAAATTAAATCCAACTAAATTTTAAAGATTCCTATGATATACATTCATAACCGAAACGTTTCTTTCAGAAATCATTGTAATCGGTTTCAAACCGAAATGTTTCTTTCAGAGATCGTTGTAATCAGTTTCAAACCGAAGGAACTCATCTGGTATAAATATTAGGAGTTTTGAATGTATCAAAAGGGGGGCAGCCCGAGAACCTTTGAGGTTGGGATTGTAATGTAGTCTTTTTAGCAATACATTTGACAGAAGCAAAGAGATTCTATGTCTCGTTATGTTAATTTTTGTTTTTTTCCTGTGTCATGTTTCTGAAATTTTCATTACTTCTCTTTCTTTTGCTCATTCTTTTATTCAACTTGTAATAGTTACAATTCAGTGAGACTTCTCTTGTGACTAATTAAGAGCATTCTTTCAAGTGCAGTTTTTCCTCTGGTCTGCTGTGAGTAGAACAAGACCTGCATTTTAATTGTTTTGCCTTATTTACAAGTTATATTTGTTCATAGCTTTTCCTCTGTCTTACTGTGAGTGAGACAAGGCCTATGTCCAAATATTTGAAATCATTGTCATTCTTCTACTGAAAGGAAGACCAGATTTATCAGAATTGGATACATGGTTTTTTCTTTCAATTTTGTCTATCTCTTATCTTCTATCCATCCTCGTGATTTTAAATGGATTTAGCAGACGAGGTCATGCCTCTTTATTTCTGATTTTTAATGGTTGAAAGGTTCTTTCAGACCTAGTTCTAGAAGCCTCCAATAACTGATCAATCACCCATTATTATCTTTTTCAAAATGTGCAAAGGCTTGGCTCTATTACAGCCTAGAGTCAACTCTTGCGACAGCAATATTTGTGGTTATCAATGCTGTCAAGGATGATGATGAGAGCTTGAAATTGGTTGTTTTTTTTAACTTCTTATCTTAATTATTTTTGCTTTTAGCTTTTTAACTTCGTGCTTTTATTATTATGTTTTCACCATATGAATATGTTCACCAACAATACGGATAAGTCTGCCAATTGACCATATGCCTATATAAGATATCATATTCTATTTAATCTGCAGTAACATTGCCAAGTAAGCAGTCCACTTTATGTATACACCATGTCAATGGATACTATATTATATCAATAGATTGGAGCCACTTAACACTTTTTATATTATTCACATTAATTTTACTAGGCCTGACCATCTGCCTAACTGGATTTGGTTTAGAGCCACTTCACACTGGTTTATATTTTTCAGATTATTTTTACTAGCCCTAACCATCTGTTTGGTGTAGCAGCTTCAGTATGTATTAAGGCAAATTAAAATAACTCCCGACCTCTATACACTAATGGACAGATTCATTGTATATTAACCAAGTTTATGTTCACAAAACCTCAAAACAATTGCTCATCTAATTTAAATCAACTAAGTTTATAATCACAAAACCTCAAAAGAGCGCTCAATAAATTCAACTTTGAAACCCCAATTTTAATTACTTGCTGCTCATTCAATTTAACCTCAAAAAAACTGCTCATCCAATTTAAATCAACTAAGTTTATACTCACAAAACCTCAAATGAGCGCTCAATAGATTCAACTTTGAAACCCCAATTTTAATTATTTGCTGCTCATTCAAATTAACCTTGTATCTAAAAACCATTGCAAAATGGTGTTAGTCCTCTTCCCAAGAGTTCGACTTCTCCTTAGTAGCCTTTAACATACGCAGTTATTTAATTCACCTCTGTTTGATTTCTCTTTCACGACATGGATCTTTCTCAAGTTGTTTTATCAAAGTGTTCTTCTGTTTTCTGCACCCTAGCTTTTAAGCATATGATGAAAGAGGATGCAAGTGCATATCAGATAGTAAGCAAATTGTGCAGCCTCTGGGCATATCCAACTAGTAAGCAACAACCCTACCATAATGAATACAATGCCTACCATACAACATACACCTAAGACCAGGCTCTGTGATTTGCTCCTCCAGAAATCTATAGATGGTTTTCTATACAAATACAAATACAAATGGTCCCCTTAAATAGTACATGACACCTTAATCACCTTGCAGAAGGTTTGAAAGTATAAAAATTCATCCAGTCTCACTGCACTTGGCTTTCATTCACACTATCTACTTCCAAAAATGTATAGCATGTATAATCATCATCTAATGGAAACCAAATATATTGAAAGAGAAAAAAAAAAGGGAATAATGAACAGGAGAAACAAAGAAAAAGGTGCAAGTGATAATGATACATAGCAGGAAGAAAACTTCAAGCACTATATACAGAGAAGCCATGCAAGAATGACAGGACTATATTTCTTTTTATCAATTTCTTCCATTTACGTCTCTTATCATTTACATTTAAAGTCCCTCTGTAGCAAAAATAGGCTATTAGAGCAAAGCACCATATTCAAAAATTCATAAGATTCAGACTAATGATCTTTGGCCCCCTCTAGGACATTTTACAATCCAAAAAATGATAATGACCAGAGATGGGGAAGAAAATCTAAATGATAGATGCCATATGAAAAAAAAGCCAATAGTTCTGATCACATGAACTGAAATCCTTTTTTCAAACATACAGATGATTTGAAATTTATGCCAGCACAGTTAAGTTGGTGTTGGGTAAAGGCCAAAAAATAATTGAGAAATAGAGACATTACATCATCTGCTGTGGGTAAAACAATGATGATTGATAAGACCTCACCGACAGATACTCTGGAAACTGACCACTTCCATGCTGCCCTGCCCCAGGGACAGCATGGGATTCAATTGTCTGTGTATCAGAGGACCTGCACATTAAGTCAATTGTACACCGAGCATCTTGTGGACTTGCACCCTGAGAACCTCTGCTGCCAGGAACTTGAAATAAGCTTGGCATTTGAGTTTCAAAGTTCCCAATGCAACCAGTATTAGTATCAATTGTTGCACTGGTCTGTTCCTTGTCAATCGAGTTCCCTCCAGTTGCAGAAAAACCACTTGAAACAAGACTGGCAGGTGTTTGAGGGCTGATAGTCAATAACTTGAATTCAGCAAGATCATAGTTCTGCTGCAATCCTTGCATCAATGGCACAGCCATGGGAGGTTGATTGTGTATAAACTGATCCAAGGTTATAGCTGATCGTGTGGCCATATTCAGAGAACCTGATCCCGAAGCCCTTGAGGCCCATGAAGGTGATGACAGAAGAGAGAGAGCACGGCCAGAGTCTGAGACTCCCGATAAACTTTGCAAGTTAGAAGTGACTTCTAAACCTGAGCTGACTGTTCCAGATGAGGATGAGAGAGTCAAAGCCTGACCAACTGGTCCCCCAGAACTCTGAATATACTGGGGATAACCTTGATTGACAACATTATCTGACAAAATCTTTGAGTTATGCAAGAACAAGAGTAGCCTCTCAGAAGTTGAATATGATTGCTGGTCAATGCCCGGGATGTGTAGGTGCCGATCATAAGTTGATTGATCCTCATTTTTGATAAACCTTGGCCAAGTTTTGTTCCCATTACCATCTCTAAAGTCATTGGGGCCTTCCGGCACCGTATTTGAGTTAATCCTCGGATGCATGAAGAAAGGTCTGTCTGTTAAATAGCTACCAAGCCTGTTATCTGTATAGCATTGAGGAGAGCTGTCAGCATACTCATTCAGACCAAACTGCACACCAATCTACATCCCCAACCCTCCATCATAAAATACAATTAAAAAGAAGGTTTCAACTCTGGTTCCATAATAACATCTTCTATATCACTTTAACTTTCGCAATTTTATTCAGAGTACATAATGATGATTTCAGTTCACAGTACATACTAATATTGACACACCTGCACTCACAACTAAAAACAGTAAAACATAGTAGCTGGGGTAAAACGGCAATTAGAAATAACAAAGCCCAGAAAGAGGAATGCTCCATAAGAATGTCTGGAAAAGAAAGTACTTATACAACTCCTAGACCATGCAGCAGTGGGTGAAGGCCAGATCATGCAAATCTATAATGAACTTAAAGAATTAAATATTTTTTATCGATTTATAGGATAACATCCTATAGAACCCATAGCTTACTTTTGGACAACTATCCAGTACACAGGCAGACATGCAGTTCCTAAATAACCATCGGCAGAGATAGCTGTAAATTAACATTAAATGAAAGCTGCCATACAAAGGCATATCATTGCTCAGGCAAGGATATACACATGTTAATCTAATATGTTGTCATAATAGGTAGTACCATGAAAGGATGGCAGAAGCCTTGCAGAGTTTATTCCCATTGGATCAGGCTGAGGTTTCCTGCGGCGCTCATTGTGACCAGCAAGACGGCGCCGACAGCTTCGCTTCCCTTCATCAAACTCTATTAATTCATGGAACCTGCATAGACATATCACAGCATATCAAATACAAATTCAATATTCTTGGTCTTCAATAGAGGGACTTCTGGTTATCTAATGAATGCACTTGGCAGAGGTTTGCAAACTACATAATCAGAAATATAAAAAAAAACCTCCAGGATTTACTGCAGGACAGGGGCGCATAGGCATACGGTACCACTGAAATATATACTTCTACAAAAGACACGTTAGTGAAATCAATCTTAATGTATCGAAGGCCTCAGAATAGTCTTATTAAAATGGTAACATAATCAGAAATATTAAAAAAAAAAAAAAAAAACNATAGTAGTAGTCACCAGGCTGAGACAATGGTAAAAGGATTACATATTCAAAGATTTAGACCTGATGGAAACTGAGAAATATAAAAGCATGGCAGAACTTCAAAGTCGGGCAAGCAGTCACATGAGGGAAAAAAGAAAAATAAGATCATAAACAGAAACCTGAATCGGCTTTTATAAGAAAAAATAAAATAAGAGGGAGCCACAATCAGATCAAAGAACAGCCAGGTGATGGATGCTGAGGTTCCCCTCCACCCATTGCGTAGAGGCCTATGTGGAGCATGCAAATGATATGACTCCAACATAAAATCTGATGATCACCACCGGTTCACATCTACCACCCACTAGCTGTTGGACCATCCATGAGAGACAATTTAACGTCTGCCACAATTATTAAAGTAACTTCTCTACTTAATCGAGCACTTCAGATTTGTAAGATTCTGCATGGAAAATGAACTAAGAAATTAATGGTGGCCAATTTTAAGAGAAATTCAAGGCCATTTGCCCTGAAATGGAAAGAGAAATAGATTAGAATAAAACCGTAAAGGTCAAAGCTAAAACTGGTGAGGAAAATGGGAAAAATACACCCACTATAAAAGAGAAACCCCTTACACAAGTTGTCTAACTATATCACGCAACA
>JZKD02S0921101.1:0-13916 GCA_000966675.3 Picea glauca | reverse complement strand
TTGAAAGACACACCCTAGTCACCGAGAAGATCATCCAGGTCTTCCATCATTCTTCATTGATTTCACAGTGCTCCCATATTCCAGGTATTATCTTTTAGTTGCTTATTTGTATTCCAGCTAAGATCCTTTTGTCTTTTGATCTAGTCGAGTGTTGTTATTTTATTCAGCCGCAGTTGCTTATTTGTATTCTGGCTAAGATCCTTTGTCTATTGATCTAGTCGAGTATTGTCAGTTTATTCAGCCACATTTGGCCATTTTGTAATCCACAGAGATATCTTAATACAAACTTTGCAGTCCTTTGTTGCGTTTATTATTTGTATGATCATTTATATGTTGTAAACCTTTGATCATACACACACATTAGCAGTGTTTCCTAGACTAGCCAAGTCAGGAACATTACAGTGGTATTAGAGCTTTAGTCCTATCAGCCTATGACTAAAGACAATGAGTGCAGCAGAAGATCTAGAGGGATATGAACACGTAGGTGACGAATATGTCACTTACAATAGGCATCTAGAAAGAAGGCATAGGCCTGATTTTCCCTCTTTTCCTCCTAGCTCAGAGGAAGAGGAAGAGGCACACAGAGAAGCAGAGAGAAGGGTAGAGAGTGAGGATGGGCGTGAGGCAGAGAGGATACTAGGAGATAGATATGAGCGACCAGAGGGTAGTGGCAAGGCCCTCATAGATCCATAGGAAGATTTCATGCAGGTTATCAACGATCCACTAGTTTGAGAGGAGGAGTCATCACCAACAGAGGAGCATCCTCCCCGTAGACCATCGACACCAACAGGAGCCCATCCTCCAATAGTCCCACAATTGCCAGAACAGTCTAACAGGAGGAAACCAGCAAAGGGAGGTGTCATAGTGACCCTTTCTAGTGTTCCCGAGTATGATACCCTCTGTATCAGATGGATTATTCAGGGGCAATGGGCAATCACCCTGATAGATGGTGGGGCCACCCACAACTTTATCGACGCTTCACTAGTATCAAGACGAGCACTTCAGACAAAGGAGTTTGAGGGGTTTGATGTTGTGGTAGCAGATGACCACACAGTGGAGTGTCTAGACAAAGTTCCAAACTTAGAGATGAAGTTAGGAAACTACACAGTGAGAGACACATTTTATGTGGTTAACCTATCGGACACAGATGTGGTGTTAGGAGTTCAGTGGATGATTACCTTGGGAAAAATCACTACCAACTACCAAACCTTGGAAATGGGATTCAGAGATCAGGATGGGAAGAAGGTTGTTCTAAGAGGTATGTCGACAGGAGCACCCAGGACAGTTTCAGCCAAGAGAATGGAGAGGATATTTAGACATGGGGAGGTATCATATGCCGCAGAATGCTTGATCACTCCTCAGAAGGATTTAGAAGGTCAACAAAAACACCATACAGATACCAAGAATTTATTGGGACGACATCGGTAGGTCTTTGAGGCAATTCCACCAGGGAGACCACCTGACAGGGGGTTTGAGCACACCATTGAGTTGGAGGAGGGATCCAAACCTATGATCACCCCCACCCATCGTCATCCTAGGAGGTTCAAGGATGAGATAGAGAAGGAAATCAAGGAATTGTTGGCGATGGAACACATCAGACCAAGAAGTAGCCCATTTGCATCTTCAATTGTCTTAGTTCTGAAGAAGGATGGCACCATTGAGGATGTGCATTGGTTACCAAGCCTTGAACAAGAAAACCATCAAGAACCGGTACCCTATCCCATGCATTGACGAGTTGATGGATGAATTGCATGGGACAGTTTTCTTCTCAAAAATTGATCTACGCTCTGGATATCATCAGATCAACATCCGAGAGAAATACATAGAGAAGACGACATTTTTATGTCATTTTGGACACTTCGAGTTATTGGTTATGCCATTTGGGCTAACCAATGCACCCGCTACATTCCAGTCTTGCATGAACCATATATTCAGGGATCAGTTAAGAAAATCAGTCTTGGTTTTCTTTGACGACATCTTGATCTATAGCCGGTCATGGCAAGAGCATATGAGGCACCTGGATGAGGTATTGAGCATCATGGAGGCACAGTCATTATATGCCAAAGAGACCAAGTGCGAGTTTGGTATGACAGAGATGCTTTACTTAGGCCACATCATCAGTGCACAGGGAGTACAGGTGCACCAAGAGAAGATCAGGGCCATTCTGGATTGGCCGACACCCAAGAACGTGACAGAATTGAGGAGCTTCTTCGGGCTGTGCATCTATTACAGGGGGTTCGTCCGGGGTTTTTCTCATCTTGGAGCACCACTGACAGATCTTACCAAGCATGGGACCTTCATATGGATTGAGAAATCATAGGAAGCCTTTGATCACATGAAGGAAGTCATGGGCACTTGTCCGGTGTTGGCACTACCAGACTTCACCTTACCATTTGTACTAGAGTGTGACGCATCCGGCGAAGGGATCGGTGCATTTTTTATGCAAGGAGGACACCCCATTGTATTTGAGAGCCAGAAGCTTAGTAAACCTGAGAGGTTGTACTCCATTTATGACAAGGAAATGTTGGAAATCATGCATGCCTTGACCAAGTTCAGACAATATTTGGTGGGCAACAAATTTGTGGTCAAGACCGATCACAACAATTTGAAGTATTTCCTTGAGCAGAAAGACCTCAGTGAGCACCAATAGAAATGGGTGACGAAGGTACATGCATTCGACTTTGACATAGAGTATGTCAAGGGGAAGAAGAAAATTGTGGCTGATGCACTATCGAGGAGACCTGCGACATGTTCTTTGATGGAGATTTCAGCAGATTGGAAATCCCACTTGTTAGTGGAATATTCCAATAACAAGTTCACTTGTGAGGTGATGTATGGGAAAATATAGGATGAACGGTATAGGGTCATTGACGATTTCATATTTTACAAGGATAGAGTCTACTTGGTGCCAGATTCAAGGCTTAAGAAGAAGATCCTCACTGCAGTTCATGATTCACCTCTAGCAAGCCATCAAAGGTTTTTCAAAACCTAAAGATAGATCAGAGAAAGGTTCTCATGGAAGGGCCTCAAAAAAGATGTTAGGAGACACGTTAGTGAGTGTGTGACTTGCCAGCAGAAAAAGTCAGAGCATGCTCTTCCAGCAGGGCTACTTCAACCACTCCCCATTCCAGAGCAGAAATGGGAGAGTATATCTATGGACTTCATCACATGTCTACCCAAGGTCCAGGGTAAGGATTGTATCTATGTAGTGGTCGACAGATTGACCAAGTTTGCTCACTTCTATGCCATACCGACAGAGTACATCACAGTTCAGGTAGCCGAGTTTTTCTTCAGGGAAGTCTTCAGACTTCATGGATTGTCGAAGAACATCGTCAGTGACAGGGACAGTCGGTTCATAGGGACATTTTGGAGAGAGTTGTTTCGGTTGGTGGGGATAGAGTTGACACCTAGCACCAGCTATCACCCTCAGACAGAAGGGCAAACCGAGATTGTCAACAAGTGGGTTGAAGGGTATTTGAGGAACTATGTAGGAGGGCAGCAGAGAACGTGGGTAAAGTGGTTACATTTAGGAGAACATTGCTACAACACCACCTTCCATATGTCCATTGGTATAACACCCTTCCGAGCATTGTATGGATATGATGCTCCCACTTTGGTAGACTTGGTCTTCGGGGAGAGCAGAGCTCCCAAGGCCAAGGATTGGATCATAGAGAGTCAGGAGATTCTCAAGTTGTTGAAAGATAACCTGTAGATGGTGAAAAACTGACAGAAGATAAGTGCGGACAGGCACAGGATAGAGCGCAGCTTTGAGGTTGGAGATTTGGTTTTCTTGAGACTCCAACCCTATAGACAGTGATCTCTGAAGAAGACTAGGGCCGAGAAGCTCAAGCCCATATTTTATGGTCCTTATAGGATCATGCGCTGAGTAAACGAGGTTGCTTACGAGCTAGAGCTTCCAGAGGGGAGCAATATTCATAACGTGTTCCACGTGTCTTGCCTAAAAAAGGCAGCGGGACAATTCATTAGCACATCAGACGAGCTTCCCCCGTTGGATGAGGAGGGATAGTTGGAGTTAGTTTTGGAGGAGGTTTTGGAGTTCTGGGAGTGGAAACTGAGGAGTAGGGTCATCAAAGAGTGTTTGATCAGATGGAGAGGGCTTCCAGTAGAGGACGCTACTTAGGAGAGAGAGCAGGTGTTGCACCACCCTGGACTGGTATTGCTTGAGGACAAGCAATTTTGGGAAGGGAGGACTATAATGTCCCTTTCCAAATAGGATCTCTAGAGAGGAGGCTTAATGGTCTAAACTGCCCCGTTAGACTATAGCTAGGGCCAAAGAGGGGTAAACAAGGTTACTAGAGGTCACTCCAGTCACAGGTGTTATATTCGGAAAGTGACATTGACCTAAAAAGGGTTAAAAGCGCTTTTAAGTCATTATGAGCTAAAAATAGAAGTCAATAGTGAATTAGGGTTTCAGCAGTGATTTAGGGTTTTGGAAGTCAACAGTGAATTAGGGTTTCAGCATGATTTAGGGTTTTGGAAAGCTATAAAGGAAGGGTCAACAACCTAATTCATTATTATGAAGATTATGACTTGTCATTGAGGAGAAGAGGCACATCTCAAGAGAGATAGTTCAGTGTATTCCAGGAGGAAGACATTAGTTGGTTGATTTCAGTGTTGAAAGACACACCCTAGTCACCGAGAAGATCATCCAGGTCTTCCATCATTCTTCATTGATTCCGTAGTGCTCCCATATTCGGGGTATTATCTTTTAGTTGCTTATTTGTATTCCGACTAAGATCCTTTTGTCTTTTGATCTAGCCGAGTGTTCTTATTTTATTCAACCGCAATTGCTTATTTGTATTTTGGCTAAGATCCTTTGTCTATTGATCTAGTCAAGTATTGTCAGTTTATTCAGCCGCATTCAGCCATTTTGTAATCCATAGAGATATCATAATACAAACTTTGCAGTCCTTTGTCACGTTTATTATTTGTATGATCATTTATATGCTATAAACCTTTGATCCTACACACACATTACCAGTGTTTCCTAGACTATCCAAGTCAGGAACATTACACATTGACTCATTTTTTTTAAAATACCATGACGTTCCCTTCAAGACACACTCCATGCTCCAAGGGTGCCACTCACCTTTGATTAAATTTTTAAGTATGCGACGTGCCCTTCAAGACGCACTAAGTGCTCCAAGGGTGCCACTCGCCTCTGATTGGTTTTGGTAGTTTTCCAACCCTTGGAGTCAATACTCCATTTAGGTGACCTTGTGAGAGACTAAGGGCATCTAAGGAATAAGGACCCTGCCTTATTGCATGCCCCTTAGAATCTTCATGAGAAACTATCTTAGTCTTCCCTCACGACATCGTGGATCTCTCGAACTAGGTAATTGTTAACCTATAATTCGAGATATAGTAGGAGTGCTAGTAGGTTGTGACAGGGTTGTTTCCACACCTCTCCCTCAATATCTGGTGGTTGTGCATGGCCCCTTTACTCCTTATTTGAGTCTGATTAGAAAGCAATCATCAGCCTGCATTCATCAACGAAACATTGTCAATGATCCATAAACAACATCATAATATACCCGATCATGTGTCACATATGCATAAATAAAATACTCAAACCAATACAATCCACTCCCTAACTCGATTCAGAGTCCAAGGAGGTCCATTGATTCCATCGACATCCTTAATCTGTCAAGTGTCCTACACACTCAGGGGAAACTCGTCAATAGCATCTGTCAATACATATATATCAAATAACATAACATCATAATCCATCAACACCATCATAAGAATCCATAAGAGAACAAAAAACCATATTCTAAAACCAGATCACTTGAACGCAAGTGTCATCAAAGAATAAGTCAATAACATGTGCTCGCAAGAGCAGGATGTTACATACACCCCCTCTTGTTTTAAACTTTGTCTCGAAGTTTCATAGCATATATATGTAGTAAACAAAGCATATGACAAGATCTAAATATCTAACTATCAAATAAATATGCAAATTGTTGGCGCATATCATATGCGCGCTCCCAACTAACTGAGTGTGGACTATAATTGTCCCATTGGACCTTGACCTGATCGACTGTTCGACATTGTAGTTGTCAAATGCGATGGTCCAAAATGCGGATTAGCTCCGTCGTGAGTGCACCCTCATCTGACACCTGCAAGGAACTCATGTCAATAACATGTGTAGGATCACTAACATATTGTCTCAAAATAGATACATGAAAAACATCGTGCATATGCCTCCAAGAATTAGGAAAGGCTAGTTCATAGGCCACAGGCCCTTTCTTTTCCACAACTTCGAAAGGTCCCACAAAACTAGGAGAGAGTTTAGCACCCTTTCGAAACTTAATCGAACTCTTGTGTGGTTTCACCCACAAGAAGACTCAATCACCAACTTCATAACTATGGTCAATGTGACATGCATCAGCATAACTCTTCTGTCAATATTGCACTTCTTTAATCCTCTGTATTATCGTTTGCATTTGTTCTTCCATATATTGGATTTCTTATGGTCCTACCAGGACCCTATCTTCAAGTCGATCCCATCTCAAAGGTGTCTGACACGGTCACCCATAAAGAAACTCAAATGGCACCATCTTAATGGTGCTTTGATAGTTGTTGTTGTATGCAAACTCTACCAGTGCCAAGAACTCTTCCCAACACTTATGTTGGTCCATCACGTAAATACACAACATATCCTCCAATATTTGGTTTGATATTTCTGTCTGCCTATATGTCTCAGGGTGATAAGTTATACTAAATTTAAGTTGGGTTTCCAAGGCCTCTTGGAAACTAGTCCAAAATCATCATGTAAACATCGACCCTCGATCGGATATGATCCTTTTAGGCATGCCATGCAATATCACAATCTAGCTGATAAAAACTCGAGTTATGTCTGGCGCTTGATATGTTTTACGCACATGGATAAAATGTGCACTCTTCGTCAGAGTGTCAACTACGACGAAAATCGAGTCATGCCTCATTGCCATCAACGACAATCCCACAATAAATTTCATCGAAATAACCTCCCATTTCGATTCTGGAATAGCGTGTGGTTGTAGTAATCCTACTGGATGTCTATTTTCAGCCTTCACTTAATGATATTCTAGACATATCGCCACGTAGTTAACTATGGTTGCCTTCATTCCTTTCCATAAGAATAAGGGATTAAGGTCTTCCCTCATCTTCATGATTCCTGGATGATCCATGTACACTACTCTATGAGCTTTTCTTAAGATCAAAATTCTCAATTTGTCATTAGGCAATATGAAAATCCTGTTATTATACCTCATTAATCCATCAATGTCCAATTTAAATCCCTCAAAATTTGGTAACAACATGGTGTCTTGTCTGATATTTCCCTTAACCTCTTTATACCAGTCATCGTCGCACAGTATAGTTAGAATCCTTCCTCGAAGATTCATCTGAAGAGGTATCACCGAAAATATGTGTGGTATTCGACTCAACGCATATGCCACTATGTTCACAGTTCCTTTTATGTAGGTAATATCAAAATCATATTTTCTAAGCAATTCTTACCAATGCCTTTGTCGCTCGTTCAAATCACTTTGCGTAACAATGTGCTGCAAACCATAGTGGTCTATTTTCAATTCAAATTTCCATCCAATCAGGTAGTATCTCCACACTCTCAGGGCATACACAATGGCCAATAACTCCAAATCATGTGTCTCATAGTTCTCTTCATGATTTCTTAATCTCCTTGAGATGTAAGCGATCACTTGACCATCTTGCATCAAGACTCTGCCTAAGCCTTCTTTGGATGTGTGTGTGTATACGAGGAATTCCTCATCCATGTTGGGGAATTTTAGTATCGGCATTGTCGGTAACAGCTCCTTGATCCTTCGAAAGGCTTCCGCGCATTTCTCTGTCCATACAAACTTCTTGTTTTTCTTCTGCAATTTCGTAATTAGATTTTCTATCTTTGAAAAACCTTCGACGAACCATCGATAATATCCTGCTAAACCCATAAAGCTACGTACTTCTAGTACATTCGTCGGTGAATGCCATTCCATAATAGCCTTTACCCTCACTGGATCCACAATGATACCTTCGTTGAAGATAACATTCCCTAAATAATGAATCCTTGATTGATAAAAAGAGCATTTCGATAGTTTCCCGTATAACTTATTTTATCGTAAACATTGTAGTACCAACACAAATGTTTTTCATGTTCTTTCGTTGTCCGAGAATATATCAATATGTCGTCAATGAATACTTGAACAAACTTTTCAAAGTATTTGCGGAACACCCCATTCATCAAGCTCATGAATACCCCTGGGTGTTTGTAATGTTCGAACCTCATCTTGAATGTGGTCTTAGGAATGTCTTCCTCTTTGATCTGTAACTAGTGATTTCCTGATCTCAAGTCGATCTTTGAAAAAATCTTCACACCCTTCATTTGATCAAACAAATCACCTATTCTTGGAAACGGATACTGGTTCTTGATCATTGCCTTGTTCAATTGACAGTAGTCAATACAGAGTCTCCACAACCCATCCTTCTTCCATATGAAAATAGTAGGCACACCCTAAGGTGGCACGTTGGGACATATAAGTCCCAGGTCCAACAACTCCTTAAGTTGCATTTTCAACTCCTGCAACTTAGGTTTTGACATCCGATAAGGCACTCTTGCTATCAGTTCAGTTCCAGGTTTTAAATTGATCATAAATTCCAATTATCTTTCAGGCGGCAAACCTGGTAACTCTTCTAGGAACACGTCCACAAAATCTTGTACTACCGAAAGGTTTTCTAATCCTTCTTCCATGCCCTTGTCATTCAGTGCTAATATTTCATATAGCTTGCATCCTTTGTGCATTCTCTTCCATAGTTGTAGGGAAGAAATGAACCTTAGGGAAACTCCTTGGTTTCTTTCTATAATCACTCATCTCTATCCCTTGTCATTAGTCAACCTCAATCGTTTTGTCTTACAGTTGAGTATCACATCATGTGATTCCAACCAGTTCATACCCATCACGACGTGATAAGATCCTAATATCATGACATATAGCTTGGCCTTCGTTACAAAATCTCCCAGGTTGAGGCTACGGTTCGTAACCTTTTCTCCAACCTTCTGCTTGGCACCTGAAGCCATTTCCACGTAGCTAAACTCGTCCTATTCGAATGCTTTTAACTTAATTATTTTTAGTGTTACACTAGAAATAAAAATCTCTATAGCATCGAGATCTATCAAAATACTAAAGGTATGGTCAACGATGGTACCTGACGTCTTGAGCACAGTACATTGATGCTCGTCATGTCGGTTATTCATCGATGCTCTTCATGTCGGTTATTCACCGCTGCATGAATCTGATGGGCCTTGTCCAAATCTCCTACTGTAGTGTGTCTGGATGACTCCTCTCCTCTGACCCTCTCAACCGGACAATCACACTCGTAATGTGGCTCTCCACATGTCCAACATCCAGTCTTCATTCCAATACTCCTGGTCCTCGAAGTAGAAGTTGTTGGTTCACTAGCCTGAAACCTCGATCTATTCTATTGAACAGGCCTAAACTATTGATGTTGCAGACGACACTGTTGTTGGTGTTGTGGTCCTATGTAGGGAATTTGTTTTTGAGGCATCGTTCGTGGTGGTGTCAGGAATGTCGATCCTCTTGAACTACCTCGATACCCTGATGAATGTCTAGTTGGTGTCTGATGTTGTTGTGCACAAGATGTCGCATGTCCTGGTGGTCTTGCAAGAGTCTTTCCTTAACCCCCATTGATCAGCTCTTCCTCAGCTATGAGGGCCTTCTAGACTGCATCGTGCAACGTCTGAGGCATTAGTATCCTCACTTTCGCACGAATGTTGACGTTAATGTCGAACAAAAACTTGTTGACCTTGAGCTTCTTGGTGTTCATATGTGGAGCATACCTGAGCAGCTCCATGAATAGGGCCTCATACTCGGGCACCATACGAATTCCATGTCGTAAGGCGTTGAACTCATTGAGTTGGCACTTAATGAATTACTATGAAAAATACCTCTCCCAAATCTGATCCTCGAACAGTTCCCATGACACATCTTCGATGAACATGTTTAGTTGTGGCAGGAGAGTCTTCCACCATAGAAGAGCACTCCCCTTCAGCTAAAATACCTCCATGCAAAATTTCATGTTGGAGGTGTATTCATGACATGTGAAGCACATCGCTATGTTCTCTAACCATGCCTTGGCAGTTGCGCCTCCATGGCACCCAAGAACTCGGGAAACTTAACCTTCTCAAGTTATATGTGACCACTACAGGTATCAGCTGGGGCGCGTTGTGGACCCTCAGGGGTCACAGGTGCCCTGGCCTTATCTCTATCTAGTCGGTTAATCAAGACCTGTGACATCCTCTGAAAAGACCTCGTCAACCCAATCACATCCCCCACAACAATCTGCTCCTATCCAATAAGTTTCTCTTATCCTTGGGGGTTAGACGCCTCTGACGTGGATGCTACTGGAGGCATCACATTGAATAACAATGCTACTAGATGCTACAAATTCTACAGTCCTACATTGGTTCGGAATAATGGTTTGGAACAACGCCTAATTATCTGAAACTATCTACTACCTAACTAAATTATTATTTAGGTAAACATACTACCTAACTAGATTCATGCTACTACCTAACTACACATAGCATTGTTTTGAACCAAGAACAATGCTACTGGTTTATTGTATTATACAGTAAACATACTACCTATTTATCAACTCCTAACTATAACCATTGGCGTGGCGTGATGTGGTTGGGTTGATAGCTATTAACATTGTTATTTAGGTTCAATTATTGGTCCTTATGTTATTAAATAATACGAGGGTTGATTAGAATGATAATGACCTATTAGAATCATTCAATTAGGCGTTGTAAGAATAGTCCTATTATTGGTTCGGAACAATGGTTCAAAATAATGCCTAATTGAATGATTCTTTTAAACCAGTATCTGTATGGTTATAAATCAAGCACCATACTAATTTCTAGTTAGGTTTTTGGATGTCTAGGGTTTTTGACATTCCTGTTTATTGTAAAAAGGCCCTCAAAGCCTCATTGTAATCATCTTCTTGCGAATGCGAGTAGCCATCACATCTCTTCTCAGAGATAAGCTACCACCATTCTAGCAAGTCTTTCACTCTGTATGTTTACAGTCTCTGTACATTTCTTTCATTAATAGAAATCGTGTATTACTGTATCTCTGTGTTTATGGTTGCATCTTTGATACATTTCAGTTATATTATTGGATATCCACGTTATCTCTGTGCATTTATTTATTATATCTCTGCTCTCATTTCATGCCGAAAATAATCTGGATCATAGCAGGAAACTTATAACTTAGCAAGAGTTGAGACGTCTCGAGGCCCACCAAGGTGGAACCCTCTATCCCAGGGGGTGTCTACCCTTCTAGCCTTATCACAAGGGCCAACATGTCCACTTGTGGGGATTGGACCCAAGTGGGGAGGATAACAAACATGCTACCCAACCACCCAATCGAAAAACCCAAGACAATCTTTCTTACTTGTTAATTCATCAAAGTTATGGAGATTTAGGAAATTGTCTCTCTAATATTTTCAAGAATAAAAATAAAATGCTAAAGAAAAATAGTTAATTCCTTTTGATTATGCATACATCATCTTGATCAATAATTACTAACTCTTGGCCTCTTTTTAATTCAATAGTTTATTTCCAAATTTCTTTCTCCGCAGTCTTGCCCCTTGACCCTCTCTTTACCTTCCCTTCTCTTCTTTCTTATCTATTTATTTTATTTATATTTGTTAATTTCAATTTCATTTTTAATATTAAATTTTAAACTCTCTTCTCCTATATTTAATATTTTTTTCACACCAGATATCTTATTTAATATTTTATTTAATTAAATAATTGATTATTTAATATTTTTTTATTGTTATTATTTTAATTTTGTTTAATATAAATTTAAAATCATTTTGAAATTTGAATTATAAGCAGTTATTCAAAACAACTCTTTCCTCTTTTCTATGATAGTTATCTAGTTATCTCTTGACTTTATCCTTTAAATCCACAACACTCTTTTCTAACATTTTAGCTTTATTTGTCTGTGATGATGGGTGGAATATCCACTCTAGCTGTTGGATGCTTCAAAATTTCCTACATAGATCACTTCCATAAAGTTCTAGCAACATAATTAATTCCTTAGCATTTTTCTCAAGGCTTGACATTCCAAACTTAGTCTCAATAAATGGTAACAGTGATCATCATCATTATCAAATCTAAATCTTTTATGGGTGTAAATATTTATCTACAAAATTTGTGGATGTATTAACTTAACCACTTTATAATCTTAAGTCAAGGAGATGTATATTTCCTATAAATCTCATAATTTGTTGAACATGTAAATTTATATAGTTTCTCATAATTGTAAAATAATTTTTAGAGTTAAATTTTGTGCTAGTTTTGAAGCATTCCCAATGTTTCGAGTGGACACTTCACTCATCATTATATTTATAGGTTTTGAAGAAAAATAACCATTAAGACTAGAAAAAAAAATATGATCTTATCAATAATATGAATTTGGTCAATAATAATCAAATAATAATAAATTTTGTTTTAATTTATTAAAAAAGAATAATAACCAAATAATAATAAATTTTGTTTTAAAAATTTGGTTACTACTATAAAATTGTTATTATAATATATAAATAATAATAATAACCAATTATTATAATATATAACTAATAATAATAAAATTAGGAATGGATTTGCAGCGACAGCTCGTGAATGTGGCACTTAGATATGAAGGATCTGACCCTGTTTCTTCCTCTTTCTCATACGTTTCTCCTTCCTCGGTCGTTTTCCAAATAGTTCCGGCCATTGCGCGAATCCTCCGCACCTCCCTCGGCTCCAAGGGAATGGACCAGATGCTCCAGAGCCTCGACGACGATGTCACCATCAGGTTACAAGGTTGGTTGAGCAAGCTTCTAGTCGCGCCAGATCTCAAGAGATCGTTGAGCGACAGCGTGAGGGTTATGCGAATGAAACAGAACCCTAACGGGGAGAAGGAAGCGGCGATCCTTTGCAGGGTCGAGGTGAACCAGCAAGTACTAAACCCTAGCCGCCGCCACCACTGCCTTAACCTAAAGATTGGAAGCCATTCAAATAGTAGAGACCTCGGGGATCTTCAGCTCTTGGGGGACTCTCCGCCTTCGCTCTGGTGCAGAAATCTATTTAAGAGTAATGCAGGAGAGAGGTTTCATTCTGAACATCGCGGCAAGACTAGCTCCAAGATCACGGCAAACTTCCCCCTTTTTATAAAGACCATTGTCGGATCTTCTCTCTGCTTGCAGGTTCAAGACTCAGACTCTATTTTTGAGCTCAAAACCCAAATCCACCAAGCTACAGGGACTCCGCCTGGATTCCAACGACTAATCTTCGAAGGCTAGCAGCTTGCAGATGGCTCTCTACTACGGGACTACGGAAATCTAAAAAACGCAACCATTTCTCTCACTTCTCGGTTGCGTGGAGGAGCGCCTTCATTCACTCATCCAATCTCTTACAAGCAGGCCGTGAAATCAGGGACTTCCTCTCCTTCGAGGCTCAAGGCTGAAGATTCAAAAGTAAAGGAGCCCTTTGGAGGTGCCTTCATTGTGGAGCAGTGCGCAGAACCTCCAACAGCAGAAGTCGAAGACCCCCAAGTCTATGGCTATGCCTATATCTACCAGGCCAAAGCCCTCATTTACCGCTTCAACGGACTTTGGCCCTCGGCCCCTGCACTAAAGGAATGGGTTAACAAGACCTGGTCGGAGGGTCATGAGTTATTCTTCTGTTCCAAGGGGTTCTTCATCGTCCACTTCTCCACAGAAGCCGAATGTCAACGCGTGCTAGAGCAAGGTCCTTGGTTCTGGGGCAGATCTGGTCTCTCCATGCAGCGATGGTTCCCGGATTTCAATCCACTGACCATGAC
>JZKD02S0921079.1:0-13916 GCA_000966675.3 Picea glauca | reverse complement strand
TATGAGGGAAATGTATTGCGGCTATGGTTGATGGAAAATATTGTATTCTGAGAGAGGAGACTGTGAGAGAAAGAAGAGGAAGTTACAACGGGTTTTGTTGTAGGTTGTATCCCTTAATTTGTTGGATAATAATAAAGGAAGGACCTGGCAATTTCTCTGGTGGACGTAGCCCACACTGGGTGAACCATGTAAATCCGTGTCTCTCTTGTATTGTGTATCTTCTGTGTTTTGTTTCTGCATTTGTTTTATTTTATTTCTCCATGGTCCTGTTTTTCTAACATCAATCTGGGTGGGTAAACCCACCTTTATTATATTTTTGGGTCTCTTAATTAACTGTTGGGGACGACTTCTTATTTTGCCTATTATAATTGTCTGTTGACCAATCCGCAAAAGGGGATTTGGTCCTATTACAATAACCGACATGATTAAAACACAATGGGGATTAATCCTATGAATAAAATAACAATAATAACAAGAATACTCTTTGCAGTTACATTATTTCAACACAACGACCAACGGGTATTTGAATTCTCAAACCTTTTTCCCTTCTTATCCTACCCTTCCACTTGATTTGATCTAATGGTCAATGTGGACTCTTCGAAGTATATTAATGGTCAAAGATGATTGCGAAACCATAACTTGTGAGTGATTTAACTCGACACCCAAAATCCACAATTTGAAGTTGTGCGTTGTTGGTGAGTCAACCACAATCGTCGATCTTTGAAGCTGTAAGATCTGACAGTCCTGACTAATTGCGGGATTGGAAATAACACAATGTTTAATACATATTACGATCTCTGCAAGCTATCCCCGTTGTTGATATGGAAATTGCGCATCCGACGGTCATGAATTAATATGACTTAATCTGATCGTTTGTTGGTTCAACCACAGTCGTAGATGTTTGAGTTTATGAGATCTGACGATCTAGACCGATTGCAGGATTGTAGCTAGCGAGTAGTTTAATTCTTCTTTCACTCTCCTCAATTCATCCTTGCCGTTGATCTGGTGATTGTGCATCAATGGTCTTGATTTGATCTGAGTTTCATCATGCCATACCTACTGATTGTTCAATGCACCATCTCTTCTAAGCTTTGATCTTCATTTGTTAACTCTCCTTAGCTTTAATCTTTGCATATCGTCCAACTGTTTGACATCAGTCATTATATACCATTGACTAGTCCTCCAATGATTCTTATGAAATTCATTGCGCCATATCTTCTGAGATTTGATCTTCATTCACTAACCCTCCTGATATTTTATCTCAACTTATCATCACATGAATGATATCAACTGTTGACATCAGTGACAATACATCAATGACACTATGTCCAACACAGTTAAGCCTAAATACATCCTTGTGGTTAATACATTTAGTTTGTAATGTTTTTATTGATTAAATATGATTTTTACAAAGGTTTTACTAATGATGGTTTATGAAGTATGATTTTTGTACAAGCATGTTCAACATTCATGCACCATCACTGCAGTTTCGGTACCTGACATTGTAGCTTAGCCTATTGGTGCACCTCCGGGCGAAAATCGAAGACATGGGTTTTATTCATAGCAACACCGACATGCTCATTCTTATTTAAGAACATGCCCAGGTTGCATGTGTGGATCTCAAGCTCAGGAAAAACAAATCAACTCAAAAATATCAAAAGTTCTAGACATTCAACTTCTGCCTCAATTTTCATGCAGACGAAGTCGAATATGAAGTATTCGATACATGGTTTTTGTTCATAGTATAGTAAATTGAGAAACACACGAGCTGTTTTCCAAACAAAGGCATGTTTTGAGAGTTATGATTGGTTATTTAACTAATATTTGGTTAGATTTGATGTTGCACCCATTGTGCCCAGATTTTGAGGGCGACTCATTTTTCAAAGTATCTTATTTTTGGATCACGATACGATGGATCTCACTACGTGTCATATGAATGAGAGGGAAAGATGGTTTATGTTTGATCTATTTTTTATTCTCGTTCAAGACTAATTCCTTGAAATCACATTGTAAATATATAGTTTTCTTATTTGGCATTTGTTCTATTTGCACGTAACGACCCATCCATTTGTTGAACATATTTGTTCGATGGGATCTTTATACATATGTTAGAGCTTGTACAAGATTGGAAGTAGGATATATTTTATTATCATAGGTTTAGAGAGATGATTGTTTCCCATTTTAAACAAGTTTTTTTAATTATTAATGAGAATTGATTATTGTTGATAATTTTGTGCATTGATCATTCTGACCTGAGTTAACTCTTCCAGGATTTTTATCCAGGTCGGGAAGGGCCCCTCGATTCAGGTAACTCCCTAACTCTTTTTAATTGTGATTTTAGAATGCCATCTCATTTCATTCCATTTTAGTTTGTGCGTTATAAGTGAACTTGGATTTCTATAAGTAAATGCATCATTTTTGGTGTCATTGTTCTCTATATTCTGCTCTTTCCATTGGTATTTGTCATAACAATTATGTTTATGCTCTGCATAGTACATTTGGTACCTTACAAGTGGTATCAGATCACTTTCCTTTCCAATATTTTAGACAAATTATTTTAGGCTAGAGACGTGTACTACAAGCGTCTTTAAAGAAAAATGGTTTTTCATTCAATGAGTAAATATGTGGTTAGGGAGGACTACGCAAAGGAAATACAATTGGTTTGATGGGTTACTCGAAACACATTGTTTCACCTTGTTGGAAACCTTTGTAATTCTTGTTGGTACCCCTTCGTGTAGTACCACATTAGACAATACATGTACATGACCATTCACTCCCACGTACCCTCAAGTATATAGGAAGTCCAATAGGTCTCATGAAACCAAATATAGATCAACTTATCGGTTGCCTGACTACTATAGTGGCACCAAGAATAATACTCGGGAAGATAACGGGTTATCAGGTAGTATGGGTAAGGCTGTAATAGAGCCTCCTTCATTGGTGCCATGAGATATTGGGCCGAGTACTATTGTTGGAGCCCACTGGTATATCAGAGAGATATAACATAGGGAAAACCCTTGTCCGTGGGAACCCTCAAAACCATAACCCTTTCCGTCGGAATGGAATAGAACAAAAACAGAGGGGAACTTTTGCAACGCAACCCTACCTCCTATATTTAAGTTACAAAATCCCTACACAATTTTCCCTATTAACATTTTGGGCATCTGGTCACTATAGTATTATGGTCCCGCTGACACCCTTATTTGGGACCTGTCCCATTGCATTCCTCTCTTCACCCTGATAATTGTGGTATATATCACTTCTAAGCATTTTTTTTGTGGACCCACCCACCCTCTCTGGCACCCTTATTTCAAACATATCCCATTGGATTCCTCTCTTTGAACTAATCACAATGGTACACCTCACTTGTAACCCCTTTCTGTGCGGAACCACCAGCCCCATTATTGTCACTTCCCTCCACCACGGCCCAAACCCACAATGAAGACCTTGACAACTGCATCAATGCCCTGTCCACCGACATCAACAAGAACCAAAATGAAATTAAACAACTCAATACAAATATTACTACCCTCAATTCCACCATCCATTCCACCATCAATGCCAAAATGGAATCCCTCTTTGAACATGTGAAAAACAACCTTGAATCCTTTGCTAAGTGAATACACAACTAGATGAATCCATCTAGGGGCCCTACATCCTATAAAAAACCTTATAACCAAGAAGGTGCTAATTCCTCCCATTCCATGCCCTTTCATTCCAACCCTCCTCATCGCGAACTTTGTCTTCCCAAAGTAGACATGAATAAATTTGATGGGTCAGATCACATGGTCTAGGTCACTCGAATGGAACATTATTTATCCCTGCACAACATTGTTGATGATTTTTCCAAACTTTGTATCAGTATCCTTTATTTGGATCCTAAACGTTGGCAATGATGGAAATGGTGTGAAAATTCATGTCAAGGGTTTGTTGCTTGGAATCAATTTGTTGCAGATCTTTATGAACACTTTGACATCGACACACATCATTTGGGTCATTTGACCAAGCTGAAATAGTCTATCACAATGGAAGAATATATTGTAGCCTTTGAGCAATTTGCTTTCAAAAAAGGTGACATGTCCAACACCTTCTTCCAAGAATTATTTATTAAAGGCCTAGAGGATGACATCTAAGCCCATGTCCTAATTTCTCTCCCCCAGACCTGTTTGGAAGCTACTCAACACGTCAAGGAAGCACAACAAGTAGTCTCTTCCCAAAACAAAAAACCCTCCTTTATTCCTCACCCTCGACCCACCAATCCAACCCCTCCTTCCACCCCTCTCAAGATCTAGAAATTAACCCAAGCAAAAATGGTTGAACACCAACTTAAGGGTCTTTTCTATAATTGTGATGAAAAATATTTTTCGGGGCACAAGTGTAAGGAACACAAGATTTTTATGGCGATATTTTAGGATGTATCTAATGAGAATGTCGATGTTCCCCATGTTGAAGAGATACCCCATGAAAGTAGATGACCATACCTTACCCTTGATCAACCAGAAGTTGAACCATTTATCTCACTGAATTCCCTCACTGGTATTTCTTCTCCCGAAACCCTCAAGTTAATTGGCTACAATAAGCATAAGAAAGCTATTATCCTAGTCGGCAGTGGAATCACCCATAATTTTATTCATCGTCTCATCGCTTAAGAGGCCATGTGTTATATCTGTGTAATGAACAATTTTCAAATCATGATTGCAAATGGTGATTCCATGAAATGTAGGGGGCATTGTGAAAATGTGTGCCTACAAATTGGTCAGTACCACCTGAAATCTCATATGTTTTCTATCGACATGGGTGGTTGTGACATTGTTCTTGATGTAGAATGGCTACACACACTAGGCGCCATCACCATGGATTTTAAGTAATTAACCATGCAATTCCAATAGGTTGAACAACAATATGAGTTCCAATGCATCATGGTAGGATCCCGTGAGATATCAATTTCCACTGAATGGAAAAACTACTCAAAAAAGGTCATTCCAACATTATTTCCCAACTCCATTTCATTCAAGAAGTTTATACTCCCTCACATATTATGCATCTTGGTCTCCAATCTTTTTTATCCCACTTGTTATCACATAAAATTGTCAAGGTCTTGTGAGTGTGTGGTTTCTACCTAGGCCTGTAACTTTGTTTTTTTTTCTCCTCTTTTTGCAGGCATGATCGTAAGTTTTTCCTCTCGGCTTGTAGTTTTTTTGCTGTTTGTTTCCACCTATTTGATAGACCTATTTTTCATTGTTGGCTGCCTGAGAAATTTTGGCCCTAATATTTCCTTTTTCTCTAAGTTCGATCACTCCTTCCTTTACCTCTGTCGCTGATCTTTGTTCTCCTGAGCCGTCAACCATTCATTCAGGTAAACTATACAAGCCACAATCATGAACTCCAAGTGAAACATTTGAAGAAGTATGATATAAACTCAAATCAAGTGAGAAAGAAAGATCAACTTTCAACGACGGAGATCCATTAGATGGAGCGGATCGACAACCATCGGGTAATCGAGATCATGCAGTTGCACCAAGTTTAGCATCAGACAGAGGTTCGAAATTGCGAGACCAACCCTAGCCGTTGGTACCAAGAGGGATGCGTGGTGCAGGATCAACATTTTGCTGACTCGTAGAATGGAGTGGTCAAAGGGAAAAGTCATGAGGACTCACGAAACGCGAAGTCGTGAAATAATCTGGTTCATCCATTTCAGAGGGACACGTGTCATCCGATCCAATGGATTGCGATTTCATGACCCTAATGGTTTGAGCATGGAGCACAACATGAACTCGCGAAACATGAAATCATGATGCGCCTGAGAGTTAGGCCCATGATCATAGCCTAGGGTCATATGAAAGCAGGGTCGTAAAGGAAGGTAGGCGTCTGATTAAGTGACAAATAGCTGAGGTCATTCGAGAAGATGATCGTGGCCATCATATTCAAAGCAAATCTGATCGTTGATCCAAATGGGCATTTTTTCGATTTCGAGTGTCGGGATATTTGAAATCAAGGGGAGTGAAAACTCCTAAAACACAAAATCCCAAAATTTCATATTGGATAAGCACGCGGTCATGGCCCAAGGTCACGCGGGGCGAGGAAAAGAGTTGTGTAAAGGATCAAAGTGCCCGAGTCGGTCACCAAGAAGGATCTGCATGGCCTTGAGGCACCAGAATTGACTACAAGGAGTCGTGAGCTCGCCTGGAGCATTCATGGGTGTCAGTTCACGCCTTGATCCCTATGAAAGTAGTTAATGAAAATGGGGAAGGTGATTGAAACCTCATTTCACCACATAAATGGAAAGTATGGAAAATATGGCCATGAAGGGAAGGTTGTCAGCTAAAAGTTCCCTGTCATGGATTTTTGCGGGAAGCCCATACTGATTTGATCTTGCGTCTAATAGAAGAATGCAAGTGCATCCTGATAGAAGAAGATGTAGACGCCAAGCCTTGAATATAGTGACTAGAGTGCGCTTTTGTGGGGAGCAAGTTGCTTTGAGTATATATACTAGGTTTTTATATTTTGTAATGGCGGATGGTAGAGCAGAGCTCCCGATTTGTAAAGTTTTAATGAACACTCTAGTTCTTTGGTTATGATTTGTAATCTGAGATTTCTTGTTTAATGAAAGTCAACTTTCTTTCTCCCTCTTTTTTCCCTCCGATATTGAAAGAGTTCATGATTGACTGATTCACTTGAATTATTGTGATTGCATTAAGATTAAAGTTTGATTATTGTGTTGTTATAATTCCTTTCAGTTCCTTTGAGATTTGAATTCAAGGAGATCTTGTGTTTAAGTTTTTCCTCCTGGGTTGCTGGAAGACCTGATGTCTTCGGTAGAACTCTACATTTTCTCACCAAAGTCTTCCTCCTACTCACCCTTACTATAACCTACTGGCTGAAATTAAACCAAGACCTCACCTACTTGTGCATATCAGTCCAATTTTCTGAGTTAAAATGATATTTTCTTGAGACTGTGCCCATTTGACCCTCTTATAACCAACCTGTGACATAAAACTGATGGGTACTAGGCTTACCTATGTTGCAATCTAGAGGTGACTTTTGGTTCTAAAATCACCATTAATCTATTTTTACCAATCCCCAAGGACTACCCCCTTCTCATGGCACACATGATCATTCCATTCCCTTTGTCCCTAGCAATCTTCCTCCCAATTTTCGCCCTTATCTTCATCCCTTTTCCCAAAAAAATGAAATTGACAAAATTGTTCAAGAATTTCTAGCGACAAGTGTTATCTATCCTCATACTAGACCATATTCTTCTCTTGTAATCATGGTACTCAATAAAGAAGGTACCTGATGCATGTGTCCTGATTTTTGCACCCTCAACATAATCATAATCAAAGAAAAATTCCCCATTCCTGTCATTGAAGACCTTTTGGATGAATTGAGTGGTTCTAAGTACTTTACCAAGCTTGATCTCCATTTTGTCTATCACTATATACGTATGAAAGAGGTTGATATTCTCAAAATGGCCTTTCAAAATCATGAGGGTCACTATGAGTTCTTGGTCATTCCCTTTAGCCTATGTAATGCACCTTCCACTTTTCAAAGTCTCATGAATCATGTATTTCATCCTTTCCTTCGTCATTTTGTCCTAGTTTTCTTTTATGATATCCTCATATATAGTAAAACTTGGCTATCAAGTCCTACACTTATTGTCTCAGCACAAACTCTTTATCAAACAGTCTAAATGTGCTTTTAGATCCTCTGAAGTAGAGTACTTGGACCATATTGTTGGAAAGGATGGTGTATGTGTGGATCCTAAAAAAAATCGAAGCTATGAAGGATTGTCCTATCCCTAAAAATATTAAAATTTTACACGGTTTCCTCGGTTTAATGGGATATTATCACAAGTTTGTTCATAACTATGGAAAAATTGCATCTCCCCTCACTTCTCTTCTTAAAAATAATGCTTTCAGTTGGAGTCTCACAACTGATCAATCTTGGTCTAGCACTTCCTAAATTCACCAAGAATTTTGTCTTGGAATGTGATGCTTCAAAGAAAGAAATTGGGGAAATCCTCATGCAATATGGTAGACCTTTGGATTTCACTAGTAAATAACTCTTGGAAAGACATTTGGGCAAATCCACCTATGAAAAGGAAAAGTTGGCTATTTTGCATGCAATGGATCTCTAGCATCCTTATTTTTTGGGGGAACACTTCCTAATTAAAACCAATAATCATAGCCTCAAGTATTTTTCGAAACAAAGAATTTCATCCCTCGAGCAAAAGAAATGGGTGACCAAGATGTTCTGTTATGACTATGAGATCAATTACAATAAGGGAAAAGAAAATGTGGTTGTTGGTTCTCTTTCAAGGAAATATGAAGAAGAAGGGTTCCTCTTTTCCATCTCTTTCATAGTATAGGATTGGTTACAAGTCGTTCAAAAGGAGTGGTTCCAAGATCCCAAACTTTCTCGCATGATTCAACAATTGCAACAAGATCCCTAGGCCTCTCGAGGATACCCTTGGCTCAATGAAGAACTTCGCTATAAATGTCACCAATATTTAAGAAACTAGTCTCACCTTAAATCCATTGTTCTTTCTGAACTTCATGCTTCACCAACAACTGGGCATTCAGGCTTTCACAAAACCTATGAATGGGTCAAACGTTCCTTTTTCAGGGAAGGCATGAAATAGGAAATTCACACCTTTGTGGCTGAATGTGATACTTGTCACTGTAATAAGGGTGAAAAAATCAAAACTTTAGGAACACTCCAACCACTCCCTATTCCAATTTTTATATGGACATATATTTCTATGGAATTCATTGTCAGCTTACCCAAACCAAGCAATAAGCTAGGGATCATGGTTGTCATAGATTTCATTTCCAAATATGCTCATTTATTTTCTTTCCAACACCCATTCATTGCATCCACAATGGCTCAAATTTTCATGGAAAATATCTTTAAACTCCATGGCATGCCTCACTCTATTGTCTCCTACTGTGATCCAAATGTCACCAACAATTTTTGGCAAGAATTATTCAGGCTCCAGGGAACCCAATTGTATCTCAACACAACCTATCATCCCCATACTGATGGACAAATTGAAGCTGTCAACAAGTGCTTGGAAACATATTTGTTGTGATTCATGTTCGATAGACAAACTCAATGGGATTAGCGCTTACCACTATTTGAAGGGTGGTACACCACATCTTACCATGTTGTCACTCACATGAATCTCTTTGAAGTAGTCTACGATTAAAAAACACCTTATGTTCTATCCTACCTGCTCAGTGTATCCAAGTTTTACGATGTAGACAACACACTTACAATATGAGCTTCCATTCTTCATACCCTCAAATAAAATTTGGTCATGGATCATAATCACATGAAGAAACAAGTAGACCAGGGTCATTCAGAACATCAATTTGCTAAAGGGGACTAGGTGTTTCTTCATATGAAACCTTATAATAAAACTTCACTCAAATATGAACACTGTTAGAAACTCGCTCCCAAGTTTTATGGCCCTAATGCCATTCTGAAGCACGTGAGGCCTGTGGCCTACTAGTTATCTCTCCCAGTCACTCTAATCTCCACCCTATTTTTCATGTCTCTTTATTAAAGGAAGTGATTGGAACTAAGTGCCAAACTCAAACCAGTCTCCCTGAATTGGATGAAGAAGGCTCCATTTGGTTGCAGTCCCAAGCAGTCTTGGACCACTGTGAGCATCATCTCTGTTAGTGCACCATCAAGAAAGTTTTAGATCAGTGGAAGGATACACCACTAGAATATGCCATATGGGAGATAGCTACCATTTTGCAACAATTTCCCGATCTAAATCCTCAAGGACAAGTTTGTTTTTCAAGGGGGAGGGCATGTTAGGGACCTAACCTACCTAACCCCTCACGTAGGTAGGACAATATGTTTTTTTATGTAATAAAGGTTGACATTAGTAAATAAGGCCTATGTAATAATGTGAACACATCTATTGTAAGAAGACTTAATAGAAGTTTTCGCTTCTAGAAATATCTTCTATAATGTTCTGTAAAAATAGAAATAGTATAAATAGGAGTAGAAGGCATTGGAGAGTTTTGTCTTAAGAATTATTTTTTAATTGAGCTCTCCTCTGCTGGAGGTTCCCCCCTTTAAGAGGCAAGTGAACTTGGTTTTGTATAAATACAAGTATCATTTATGGTGTTATTGTTTTCTATATTCTTCTCTTTTCGTTGATATTTTTCATAACAATTATGTTTCTTCTCTACATGATACATCTAGAACCTTACATATTTGGGGCTTGTTACTGTCTAAACTAGTGTTTAAGTGGAAAATCCCAATCCACATATGCAACCTTGAGGTAACTGATAGGAGTTGTATTATTATCACCTCAATACATGCTCCTCTTCAATTTTGGTCAGCTCTCGAGAGGCCATGGGGGGTATCCCTCAATTGTATAATGATTATTATGAGATCCTAAGTAAATATTTAATGTGATTAACTAAGAGATGTTAAAGATTCACTTTAACAATGAAGAATTAAATCCAATAAAAGATGTAGCATGTAACATATAAATGATCTAAGATTTAGTGATACAATGGTTTACACAATTAGATTTGACCTTAATGAAATACCACATCAATACACTTAGATGTTGGAGCAATAAAAAAATGAGTGGATTAAGCTCAAAATCTGGTTAATTATGTATAATGAAGGCAAATTTCCAGAATTGAGCCTTAGTGGTGAAAACCACTTGCTCAATATCTAATGATGTAATATTAAACTTAAAGAGATGACTTACAAATCTATGTGCAAGAGAAAATTTCAGATTTGTAAGACATTAATTAACAACTCAAGTTAATAATAAATCCTTGAAATGATGAACTTAGGAGAAGCAAGAACTTGGTAAAATGAAAATGCAACTTGTAATAAACCGAAATTATGTTTTAAAGACAACTTCAAGTGAAGATAAACCACAAGATATGCAAACTTGAAGTAAAACACACATTCATCTTAATATATGAAGCTTTAAGACAAATTCCAATTTGTGTTTAAATAGAGCTAAGTCTAAAGAGTGTCTGGACTAGTCTAATTACCAAATTTGATTTATGAATTAAAATGTAAATTTCAGATCTGCAATTAGAATAAATCAACCCAAAGATAAGATATGCACTTGAAATGAACACTTAGGGTTAGATTACAACTAGGAATTGAAAGATAAGCAATTAAATACTTCTAAATATGGTTACAACAAGTCTAATGTAAGAGATAATTTATGTAATGGAATTAGACTTGAATCAATAATAAATCCAACTTATGTTCTTTAAGATCTTTTTCCACCAAAAAAAAATAAAAATCGTAATTCTATTCATCCGAAGAGAACCAATTTACATTTTGTAGGTGCCTTAAGAACGACCCAATAATGGGTATAGTGAGCAGAAAAAAAACCTGGAGGGGGTCTAGAAAATAGCTAATAAAAAGTAAAGAAAAATACAATAGATAGAGCTCGAAGAAATACATCAGCCAAAGCATAAAATTAGAAAACGTAGCCCTCATCAAAAGAGAAAAAATCCGGTGGCTGGATGGACCACGTTAGAGTGGTATAATACTCTCACACCAACATCACCATATATCAAAAGCAACAAGCAACCCATGAGACAACCGAAAAGGAGTGGTGAAAAAGCTACACACCCAAAAGAAGGACCTCAAAGTGTTGACCATAGTCCAATCAACACTGCACACCCAATATAAGGACCTCAAAGCTCATTCCCCACCACCAAATAGATGAGAATGAGGCACCCACACCGAACATGACAAGACCCTGATCTGAGTATACATCGAACCCTGAACGTGCCAGCAAGAACCAGAGAAAATAAATGAAATTTGTAGAAGGGGAACCCCCATAAACCCTTGCCGAAAGAGGGAATCAATGTAGACCTCCAAAGGTAACCCAAATGCGGGATAGACTAGATCTGAGCAGCATACAAACCCCTCAGGAATATGAAAGGGTCCAAAAATCCAAACCTTGGCTGCAACGAGTCTGAAATCGACACTAAAAATTGGAAAGAGGGACACAAAGCCAAGGGTATGCATCAAACCTTGACAATGACCTCGATAATTGATAGAGAATACTAGGAGACACCACAAAATCCTGCAAGAGAAAGAGAAATCCCCACAACGATAGCTCCGATGATCCAAAATGGAGGACTAAGACTGCCATGGAACCCTCACAAACAAATCACAGAGACAAAAAGTGGGCTCAGACAAAAGGTAGATTGCGAGAACTGATACCCACCCACAACCAACATAAGACCAGATCCAGGAAGAATAAGCATGATTTGAGCATTCAAAAGAGACCCAGGGGAGGCACAAAAAGCAACAACCGCTAGAATATCCACACCAACAATCAACACACCCATGACCTTCACTGAAACACATCACTAGAAGAGGGAAGAGGAAGCAGGCAAGCCACCTCTAGAGGAAATCAAAGGAGAAGAGGAAACCCACATCACCTATGCTCGAAGATGGCGAAAAACATCACATAGATGTGCGAGTCTGCGGACAGGGTTTTCCCTAGTTGCAGACCCCCCGCCCTACACCAACTTATATTGATGTTATTTAAGATGTTATCTTGGATTTAATTGAACTTAACAAGATTATTCCTTAAGACATTTAAAAGAAAAACTTAAGGTGAAATCACAACTAGAAATTGCAAGAAATATTGAAGAACTAATTCTAACTTGTGGTAATTGATCAAATCTAAACTAAGATCTTATATGATAAAATTGAATCGAACTTGATTTTAATGTAAATATGAGTTTTTTTGTTCTAAGATAAAATCTAGGTTTACGTAAACAAGATAGATTACGCAAAAATCAAAAGATGAAACTTGAAATACTAGATTTAGGGCAAGACTTCAATTAGGCTTTTCAAGATGAGAACTCTTAAAATAAACCCTAATTGGAACAATATAAAATAAATTTACTTGAAATTGAAACAACTAGACTTGGAACGAAATCCAATGTAATGATAATCAATGGATTTCTTTTAGATTAAATAAAAAATGGATTTTTTATATATTTGGTGGTTAATGGGAGAAGAGAAGTGCCTAAATCCTAGGGCTGATGGGGTCAATAAGAATGAATTCTTCTAAATGACATATCTTCTTAATGTATTAGAGAAGGAGGAAAGGCTATGAAAGACACAATAGCCTCCTCTCTAATCTAGATGAAAATAGAAACCAAGACCCTACAAGGAATGAGTCCAAGATGGAGAAACCTTAAATTAACAAAATCAACTTTAACTAATTAATTGAAACTAATTACCTTGCTAGAATTCCTAGAGGATATACAAAGCAAGAAACTAATAAAAATATATTAAATTAACAAAGGATAAAAGGGGAGGAGTTACCTCACATGCAAATGCTCCTTCAAAATGGTAGAGTTTACCCTTCAAATCGACTGATTTGCTAATTTGGCCTATGTAGGAGACTTGACATCGACATTCAATCTCGAAAGAACAAAAATCAGAGCCAAGAGAGAAGAACTTGAACCAACACCAAATCACCTCAATAAATGTTCAACAAAGTATTCTAAAAATATGATAATCAACAACAAAGAAAGCTATGAGGGGGAGCCTCTTATATAGAGGGGAGGCTCAACAACCCTCTGATTACATAGTATTTTTATCCTTAGATTTAGCCTAGGAGATCATAAAAAAGTCTTATCATACAACTAACTATGAGGACAATGTCAAAAATACATAAACTAATAAAGTAGTTATACCACATGTACTAGAATCTCCAATGAAAGAGGACGTCCCACCCAAAATAGAAAGAAGAGGCTCAAATGGGGCCAATGTTCCTCCTCAATGCATGGTAACCACTTCAACCACCTCCTCAAATCTAGAACGATCCAATAAATAAACAAAATAAATATGAGAAAAGGACCTCTAAGCCACACCTATGGCACGTGTGA
>JZKD02S0921046.1:0-13916 GCA_000966675.3 Picea glauca | reverse complement strand
GTCGGCGAGCAGGAGTTGCATGGAGCACGGGATGTCATTCGAAGCGGGCGATCAGGAAACGGTACGCTCCTTTATTTTGTAGAAGTAGAATGCATTAGGACTTATGCCTAGATTTTCATATTGATTTGTAAATGGATTGGTTGATTGATTGATTTCCCATGGCCTTCGTCCCTTCCTGACTTGACAACCCTGTGGTTGAATGTGACCTATGCGATTGTTGTTTTTCGTCCCTAGCTCTCCAGTCCTCGCCTGAGTAGTGGGCGAGGAGCCTGATCTACGGTCGTTGCCTTAGCGTTAGAAGACCTGTGGATCTCAATGCCCTGACTTTTTGTTCGAGGATGGTGATGCAAAGGCGAACCTTTAGTCGTCTCCCTATGTTGATGTCCTTGCCTGATTCTTGACTTGTGCCTTCCAGAATGAGCCTTGCATCTGGTTTATGTTTCTTCCTTGTTGTTTATTTTCTACGCCTGGACTGATAGAATTCCTGCGATTCCCTTCGATGAGTTATCCTTATGGCCAGGCATTCTCTTACTGATGTCAGCATCCTTAAATAGGTATCCTGCTTTTATTATTTTGCATTGTCGTTATGTAATGGTAAATTTGTAATAGATAAAAAATTTACATAAATCACCTCTGCTGTTTTAATTAAATAATCGATGAAAAAGGAATTACTTCTGCGTTGTCATTATGTATTGGAGGTAAAAACCTTACCTCGGCGATGGAAATTTTGTTACAGGTGTAAAAATATGTGTAACTCTGTTATTTTGATTAGTTAGTGGATGAAAAAGGTTTTATCTTCCGTGCTGGTCATCGTGTAATCGACGTAAGAACTTACCTCAGCAATAGTAACGTGTAACACATGTAAAGCGCTGCCTCTGTGCCAGAATGAATGAGGGTAGCGTGTTATCTAGAGATGGATCTATTTTACCCTAAGTTAACACGTATTCATAGCCAGGGATGCGTTTTATCCTGATCGGAGTGGCCTTGTGGTACTCTGCGTTTGACACTGCGCTTCATAAACTCAAACATAGCAAGATTTTGTTGGCAGTCCCGATCTGGCTTTAATGGATACCAACATATTGTGGAAGGCGTTTTAGAAGGAATTTTTGGTCTACGATTTTTCTTTATAAACAGTTCTGAGTGGCTGCTGAAAGGCCCACACTTGCCCTTCGAAAGGTTGGTTGTTTGCCAATTGATTGCCCACAATTTCTTTACCTTTAATGCTGACAGAGATGATAAATGCCCTCGCTATATTGTTAATCAGAAGACTCGGTCGCTTCCTTAATTAACCACGATGTGCCCTGGTTAATGTGACCGAAATTGGTTTAAGTGACCAGTTCTTTTTCTTCTCTATTTGGACAGAGTTAGGGGCTGCGTTTTTCTTTCCTGGTTGGCTGCGGTGTATTTTTTTTCCCCTCTGCAAAAATGATGGACACAACCGCTTAAGGTATTGACAACGATCTATGACCGTTGTCCTACCTTGACGTACCTGTTGCAGCTCTAGCAATATGATGGTATTATTGGACGACAGGAGAATTAACGGTTTAGGGCGTGACTGGCCATAAGATTTTTATGGCAACTTTTACGGTAGCCATCATTAAGGCAGACTGGTAGGCATCACTATGGCATGACTGATAAGTGAGTTTTGTGGCAAGCTTATGGCAATCTTATGGTAGCATTAATTATGACAGAAAATTTTGGCAAATTTTAGTTGAGCATTAACGCCTTAGCTACCCTGTGAGCTAGACCTGTCAGAAGAAATGAGCGCAGGGGCTCATTTTTCATTAAGACCCCTTCTCTCTGGTTGGACAGACCTCTGACTTTTATTCCCTTATATTTCAGTTCAATCGCCTTCCGGTTGAGTTTTTATTTTCAGCCTCCTTCGCATTTCAAGTTTTAATCCAGTTAAGTATCGTCAAGACGAGCCTGTTCCAGCTGTGTATTTGGGCTTAAAAGAATTACACAGAATTATGAAGTTACAAGAAACTCTACCTCCAAATAAAATTTAGTTAATTTTTTTCCCGTTTAGAATCTAATTCCGTCCCAATCATGATAATTGAATTACAAACTCAGGCACATTGATAACTTAGAAAACTATTCAATGGAATGTTATTTGGTTATATTTATTTATGTTACGATCATAGATTGAATTTTAACTTCAATAGTGCTTAGAATTGAGAATATAATTTAGTTGAATTTTATATAGTTTATAATTCATGTTAGTTTAACACCTTTTAATTATATGAGTAAAGGGATTTTATGTCTCAGCTTCTTGTCATTAATTTGTTTGTTTTAATTATATTGATAAAGGGATCGATTTAATTTATATTTGTAAAGGGGTTGACTATTTGATTATAATTGAACACGGATTGGTTTTAAGTTGTGTCTTTCATCCGATTGAACATAAGAGTAATGATTAGATAATGAGCATGGTGAAATTCTCTAAGTTAGCGGAACAACCAACAATTTATTTCTGAGAATTTAAATTACATCTTACCTCCTCTTAGAGCATTTGATTGAACACTAGATCTATTAGAACTTACCCCTGTATTATTCTATAAAACATGTAATATAATGGGAGCCTTAAGAAAATAAATGCACAAAGGATTTCATGATTGTTAATGATTCCCTTAGTGATCTAAGGTATTGAGTGATAGGTATATTTATCATACTGAATTAGATAAGTATTTTCATTTAATGATTTCACATCTATTGAATTTAATTTAATCATTCAAGAGAGTTTACAACGTGACTTGCACACACTTAATATTTAAGAATTGGGTATGTTACGCCAACCAAGGAAAAAGTAGTAGATGTTTGCTTGTTGAAGAAGCTAATTTTTACCTCATGTATGGTCTTTATATTTATTCAAGTTAGGGTGAAGCGTTTATTATTTAGTTGAAGTTGCACCCTAAATTAATGTGGAATTGTGATTTATTGAGGTACTCTAACCTTTTACGCATTTTTAACCAAGTTGATTACTCTCGTAGAATGTTGACATGTGAATGAATCAGTTAATAAAATCAAATGCGCGCACTGACTTATAAAGCAATGTGCAATGTATGATGATAGATAGAGGGATTCTCACATGTATGGGAATTAATGTCTTGATGATAGTCTTAGATAATAACCTTCTTGCGGAATGGAATTTGAATGTACTGCACGATGGTTCTAGTTGGTTCTAGTCATTTTTATTCTTGCCGGTTGAGTTCGTACATTTCTTCGAGGTGAACAATGTGCTTCTATGTTGGGTCGTCATATTGTTGTGGCGTGAGTTGCTTGCACCTTGTTAGTCATATTGTTGCGTTGTCGAGTATAATGACATCATTACCTTCACACACTCACAAAAAAAAATAAAAATCACACTTGTTATGGGAGGCTTGTTGTCATGACCCTCCAGGAGGTTTGTTACAGTTTCCTTGAGGATTATGGCTTCACAAAAAATTGCAAAGAATCTTGATGCATCGGGTGATGATTCAAACCCGAACGCAGATGTTCTATCAGACACAACTCCGTGAGTCATGGACGCCATTAAAACTTGGATGTAGGTCTTCAATGTCTTACAACATGAAATCATCAACTACCTGGATGACTCTATCTAAGAAGACGATGACTCCTATAAAACTAAGCTTAGACATGTAGCACAGTCGCAGCTGCATAAGATAGTTGCATGGCCGATAATCATGCCTTACAACGATATCATAAGTTGGGCCTTGGAACATGTCAACATCCAGACCAAGAACATCATCAACCACCAAGAGGTCATCGTCCACTCTTTTCAACTAGAACACCTACAAGTAATGTAAAAAAATTCCCCTACTCCTAAATACACTTACAATTCTTCGATCCTTCTAGAGTTTGAAAGGAAAGAATGAACCCAATATGCCAGGAGTGACCATGATATAATCAATACATGTTGGGGACATCTGGAGAAATTCAGAGGTGACGCTCATGGTACCTATGCCACAACGTATTTAGACACTCATATGTTGTATGCAGCCATGATGCTCTATTGCTTATTCAAGAAGAAAAACCCTACAAAATTATCGGTTGATTGGGTAGCCATCATGAACGAGGTAGGTAGGGGTTACACTTTGAATTGGGCCAAAATGTTGTCAGATAATTTGGCCAAAGAAATTGTTTATTATAAATCAGTAAAATGAAAAGGGAAGTCTGCCCCTTTTTACATGTTGGCATATGTTATGGATGCCATTTATTTCATGATCCCTTTTCCCCTGATGAACTGAAGTTGGACCCTGACCAATTCTAAACCTATTCATTTTTATCACTCCAAGTTATGGGAGGAGAAAGCCAATGATTTCTCTTATGAAATCTTTCACAATGTCTTAGTGCCTCTTCACATAGCCATTTATTTTCACCCACCTACCCGGATTTCAGAGAGAATTATGGGGAAGCTAGGAAATCTTGCAGATTTGGTTCATTGAGGAGAATTTCTCCTATATCATAGTTTTTGGTTGTTTAGTTCCTCCTCATGCCCTCCCGCAGTTTTTACCTGATAGGCTAGTGTGTAGAGAAGTGGCGTACTAGACAGTGGCAGGAGGTATCAACAAGGAGCTGAAAGAAGCTCATAAAAAGGTTTGGTTGAATTTGCCCATTCAAGTTGTCATGTTCACATTGTTAGATTTCAATCACACTAAAGTCGAGGCCATGGCCTTGGAGGATGTCAAATTGGTTGACATTGGATTCAAGAAGCACAATCCACATAAGATAGTGTAAAACCATTTGTCTTAGTTTAACATGAAGTGGTACATACATGAGAATTCCCCTTATGATGAAATGTTTAGGGGAGTTAGATATTATGAGGAAGTTTGAAGCAGATTCCAAACCCTAACCGTGGACCAAGAAACTAGTTTCATCATCATTCAAAAACATAAGAGGAATACCTTACCCAAGATATTGCATGGAGAGTCAAAAATTACACCTCCTTCATAGGAAGTTGGACCTACAGGATCTGAGCTAAGTTCCTCTACTAAGCACAAAGATGAGGAATTCTCGAAAGGCCCAGAAGTATTATTTCATGAGATAAGATCATCACTAGAAGGACTGAAGGATCCATAAATAATGGCTCGATTCAAATCCTTCATGAATACAGGACACATTATCCCTCATTCAACACTAGCCACTGATGTTGGCACCCCGAATACAATAGAAAAAGCACCTTCTACGAAAATTGGTTCACCTATCACATCATTAACTCCTTTGTAGAAAATATTTGAAAATCCTATTTTCGAATTCATTTTTGTAGCTAATATTATTCCCATATTTCCCAAAGAGATGCCTCCTTCAGATTTCTTCTTTAGCAAAAAATGAAAGCCATCGTGAAGAGGGAATATCACTACAATGATGGGTTTATCACTAGAAGGAAAATACTCGTGTATGACAGGAATGACCATGATGGTCCAAAGTTTGCAAAAGAAGTTGCAGGTTCGTTCGAGGATTTTTCCACTGCCAATCAATGATTAGTGGACAATCTGATCGAACAACTGCAACATAAGTGCCTCTTAGTAGAACAATTGCAAAATCAGATATATACTACAGAGGAGACTATCGCAAGCAGGATGAACTGGGACTTTGAGAAAATCAAGGCTAGTTATCAATAACAAATGAAACAGCTGCAGGACAACCTTGAGTTGCTCTACCAGATTTCAAAGACAAGATAAGTATTGGTCACTCATCATGACAAGTTGATAGATAAATTTTAGGCCAAGATGACCCTAATAGAGAGCACAACGATAGACATATTGGCCTTCAAATCTCAAGCATCTAAAATAAATGAGAGGCTGGAAATTGCCCAGCATGAGGTCTATCAGAAAGTAGATGCTATTCACAAATGTTATCATGTATTATAACTTTCTCTAAAAGATATTTAGGTCAAGGAAACAGAGGCCTACTTGACTCGATCTAAGTTTCAAGAGGTTCTCTTATGGATGTATAGAACCAATGCCCTCGGTTTTCCTCTTCTCTCTTATTCTCATCAAGTGAGAGGCAAAATGACCCTAAAAGCCTCGAAAACAAATATGGAAGAAGGCAAGAAACTTCCCATAGATGTGAAAGAGGTTTGTCTAGAGGCATTGTCATCATCAAATAATAAGCTGATTGATTTTGAGGGGAATAATATCTAAGAGGCCTTGAGGAAAATTGAGATACAAATGAACCATCAAAATTCCAGAAAGAACAAGGAAGGTACTCATGCAACCATCCAAGAGATGAGTTAGATTCATTTTCTTAAAATAAATGAATGGTTGGCTAATCCAAGTTCACAGTTTTAGGCCACAGTCTAAGAAGTGAACAAGATCGAGGAGAAGCTGCCCCAAATACAGAAGAAATTGTTTGCCTTTGAAGTAAATGAAATGATTGAGCCTTCAAGGTTCATGGTAACATTGATGGATAGATGCACCCAATGCATTGAACCGGGAAAGGAAAGTGTAGCCGGAATAAAATGAGAAAATATGCACAACGTCCACCCCCTACACCCACTCTACCTTTCACCTTCCAATAGTCACTTACCTCATCTATCCCTACCACCCATATTCTAGCCTCCACTTATCCCACCTCATCATCGGACACTTATTCCCCCATCATTATTTTCATGAAAAATTACTCTTCTCTGTAACCAATATCCATCCCTCAACGAGCCAATGCTGAGCTATTCATCTAATATTCCCCACTATGTCTTCGATTGCAATTCCTTTCCTCACTGAACACACCTGAAGGGACATATGGAAATGAGATCAAATGGCCAAGGCAGTAAGCCAATGATTGTAGTAACCCTAAATTAGATGTGTATCCAACTCAAAGACTAAAGGAAAGCGAGAACTTCTACCAACAGAAGAAGAGATAGAGGAAAGAGCCAACAAAACTCATCAATATTTACATGCAGTTGTTTTATTCAGACATATTATATTTTTAGTTAAATATTGTAAGAAGTCCAATGATTTTCAGTTGTGACACATTTTTTATAAATGCATAGATTTAAAATCTATTCAAGGTTGGTTCTTACTGGATGTAATAGAGAAAATATTTTTTTAGTATTAATACAAGTGCATACATAGATTCTAAGTTTCGTTCAATTTGAGTTATGTGTTCCCTATGTGTTTCCATTTCTATGAATTTCTTTTTGTAATTCTTTAAGAGTGATGGATTGCAATTTAGTATTACATCTACTGCAATCATATATACCAAGATTTCATACAATAAACATTTTTTCCTTTGTTATTACTGTGATTAAAACAAGACTTGTGATATGTGTGAACTACTACATTTTATATCCTATTAAAGTGTGTGTCTTCTACTTTTCTTCTACTGCAAACAAGGTGAGACTTATCTATAATTGATACATGACTTTGTTTAACAATTTTTTTAATATTTCTACATCAATCGACATTATAATTGTGACTCGGATAATGAGATACAACCTTTGTAGTATCTTATTATTAATTTCATTTAAAGATCTTTTCTTAAAAAATTGAAGGTAGAAAAGGCACTCATAAAAATATTTCATTTAAAACCCATGGCGCCCGACATTATTATTTAATCCTTAAAATCAATTTGGGGAACAACAAAAAGTATGTATAATGAAAGTAAAATAGATTAACTAAAACAAAATAAAACTAAAAACAAAAAATTAACATTGGCCCCAATTATAAATAGTATATGAATCTAAGTAAAAGAAACAATGTTCTAAAGATATAGATCTTCAAAACAAACATTTAACTAAATCAACTGGAATTGAATTATTAAACGTAATTAAATGATTAACACAGACTTATAATCCCAACAATAATTTATATACATATTAATCACTGAAAAAATGTGTCAACTAAAACTGAAATTGAATTAATTTATCAACAGTAATAAACTAAATCAACTTGTAATATCATCAAAACATAATCAAGACACAAATTTCATTTAAAAAATAAACAACTCAAATATCAGTAATAGTACCAAATACTGATTTTGTTGTATTAATATTCAAAGTCATAAAGAGATTCAAAATAATGTATCAAAACCAAAACTTGTACAACAATGTATAAGCTCTATTTTCTTTCCAAAAAACTGAACACTCCCCCTAGTCATTGTCTTTCCTTCACTATTTTTTATTGAAGGAATTCAAAAACAGAAATTAACTTCCATAACCATAAGCAATTATCCATTTAGAATAGGAAAATAACAAAATTGTTTAATTCCCCAAACTAAATTAACTAAGTAAAAAAACAAAAAAACTACTAATTGTTCAATGTATGGAAACTATGTTTCTAATTTCCCACATTTTCTAGGACATTCCTTTTACACATGTAAAAACCAAAAGAAAAGAAAAAAATAAATTAATAAAATATAAAAATGAAAATTAGAGTTACTACAGAAATTGAAATTTTGTAGCTACTATTTAATTAACTAAAATTAATGAAAATGTAAACTAAACTAAAAATCCCAAACTCATACCAATAACCAAAATATTTTAACGCTGAGTATTGTTAGGAACTGTATTGAAATCAAAATTAACAAAAATATTAACTCCTGGAGAGTTAATGTTAACTCCATATTTTTTTTTATATTCTTTGAACCTTGAAACTTGTCTTATTTGGATATTGATCAAATCTCTATTCTCTTAAATAAGGAGTTTATTTTCTAATTCCAAATCAATTATAATATCCTCTAACATTGGAACCACTGAATAATATTTATCTTTCCAGAAGGAAACCTTCAGATTGGGACCGATTTCAGTTCTTTCCTTTTCCTTTTCTTTAGAAAGATTTTCAATTGGTTCCTGTGAAGAAACGTGTTGTGGGGAAGAGACTTTCTTATTCGTAACCAACTCTCCATCATCAACTTGTATAGGGGAACTAGCTTTCGATGTTTTCCCAGACTTATTTCTGAACATTCTTGAAATTTTTCTTCCTTGCCTCTTGTTCATAAAATCAACAAGATTAATGGAATCATTGCTTTTTATGGTAACAGGTGGGTCACATTCACATGAAAGCGATGAAAATATGATTTTATTGGAAGCTTCGAAAGAAGCCTATGGTGCTTCATTGAAAACACACAATTTTGGGATAAGGTTAAACTTGACAATTTGACTGTGAGTAACCTTCGTGGTGTTTTGTTGAGGAGAATAAGCGTGAGGGAAAGGTAGAACGAAATATTTTAGAGGATCTGGGGTTTCCTCCTGAGAAATATGAAACTGTGAACATGTTTGAAAATTAACTTGAAATTCATTTCTTTCCACAAATATTTCCCAAGAATCACCATTTTGGTGTAACTCAAAATTCGATCAGAATTTTCACTAAATTGTGAAGAAATACATTTATTTCTTAATTGATACTCTTTCTCTGATAGAAATGTGCCATTTTAGATATGATTTTAAGAAATAGCACATGCATGTTAAACTCATAATCCATGAAGACCATTAAATCTGAAAGTGATAATTAAAGAAAAGGCTATATATTCCCTCAATAAAACCCTTAATAACTATTAAAAAAAATGTCATTTTTCTTTAATTGAGGATATGGGAATACCTTTATAATCATATTTTCATTCATGAGGAACCATAATTTACAACCAAGGAATATCCTTCACCCTTTAAGTTTTATACCAACATTCTCCTTTTAATGGCAATTTAGTAGCTCTGGCTATTATTTCTTCATCTAGTTGTAATGTTTTATCCCAAATTTTTGTGTTTTCACCATTAAACGTTCGTGCGAAATCTTTGGTGACCTGCACATTATGACCATTAAACATGCACACAAAATTTAACCATCCAACCTTCTCAAAATTTGGATAAGAATATTCATGCACTTCAATAAGATCGACATCAAGTTCTACTGTAGAAATCATTCCCATCTTAACAACAGTTTACCACACTACGGTTTGGAAAAACCCTCATTAAGAGACCCTCGCTTGAAAATGAATGAAAACATAGTTTCAATTCTTGAACTAAAACCTTATTTCGAGGAAGACACAATGCAGGTAATAACACATGAATACAGAGATACGGTTGAACACTATACGTGGACATGAATCAATGCACTTCAGGAAAGGAGTATTATTTGTACGCAGGTTGAAGGACCCTGAATTAATATTCCATTAACTTCATTTCAATTTATGATGATCAAATCAATCCTAATGTACCACGAAAAGACATTAAAAAACTATTTGTAGATCGTGGATATCAAAGTTATGACAGGCTAAGTAGGATTTCAATAGATTATGATTAATCATGGTTTAGAGAATTGATTTTAAAATTGACAATAAATCTAAAAAACAACTGTAGCTTGTCAAATTTTGTAGCTCTTTGAAATAAAAAGGAATCATAAGGAAAATGTGAGATAAATCATTTGAAAACCAACATTTTAATCAAAACCTTTATCATCCAAAAAGAAAAAAAATCATTAATGATTTAATGAAACTAAAAGAGGTTAGGAGAACGTCCAAAATATTCAAAACTAAAAACATTATTTAAGTAAAATAATTTTTTTTTTCAAAAATGAAAAAAGAAGGGTCCCAAATACTTATTTATAATACATAATTTGGGAGGTTTTTTTCTTCTACAACAAATGGAGACACACTGTTGAAACCAACTATCTCTATATATAATACAAAGAAAAAATATATCAGAATGCAAGAAATAAGAGAATTTACGAACTGTAGATAAATTATATTTATGACTAGTTTGTAAAAGATAAGAAAATAAAACAATACTAGTACTCTTTAAATCTATCTTATTGGAGGGGATAAGGAGAATTTATTAATCTTATGACTAGTAAAGAAAGCTTCTGATTTGACTAATAAGTAAAGCATCATCAGTATGTTAGAATTGAAAAGTTTAACTCATTGTACCTGGTATTGCTTCGCTACCAGCATACATGTTCAATACCTCAATGAAGTTACCTTAATATCATATAAGCCTTTACCCACTGGCAGTTGGCCTGTTTAGTACTGCAGAGGTTTAACATATGTTTTCCACATCCTCAGTTTGCTTATTTAAAATTTAAAATTTATTCTTTAATTTATGACTTATTCATTGCATTTAAGAAATGTCGAGAATATAGGAGGGGTGATATAGAGAGTTATTTATTTATTTCTGAGTTATGAAATGAGAACTAAATTTGTCATCTTGTGATGTGCGATTTCTTAGCCAATTACTTTATTTTAAGGGACATAATACTACTCTAAAGAGACTTTGTTGAAGATTATTTTCCCTTTTTTTTAATTCTTTGTAAAGATAAACTAGTCATAAAACTTATCCTTTCATTTTTCTAAAATAACTTTTCTTATTTCAAATGATCTAAATTATCTTCTCTATGTACCAAAAATAATTTCAAAAAGTATTGAATAATATATGTATCCAATTTTTATATCAGATTAACAACAAAAAATAATAAAAAATAAAATGAAAGAAGGAAAATGGAAAGATTTGAAAATATTTATACAAAACTTTTACAACTATTTTACAAGGATTGAAGTATCTTTTTAGGATTTTTTTTTTAAAGGATTAACCCATTTACATGAAAATACTCTTATATTCCTTCAAGAGTTTGAAAAATAAAAGTAGATGGAGCAATTTTCTAAGCAACCTGAAAAGGACCTAACCACAACTTGTGGAACTTCGAATGTTTACCTTTTTCTTCATGGGCTTTCTCCCATTTCAAAACTAGGTCTCCAACTTCAAAATATTTGTTACCTACAACTTTATTATCAAACCACTTTTTAATGATCATATGATGGTTAGAGAAAGTATTCTTAGCTTTATCTCTCACTTCCTCTAGCTCGAAAATATGATTTGTACGATCTTGAATACTAGAGCAAGGATGTTCATCAATAGACTGTACTAAAGTTAAGGATGGTATAGAAATATTTAGTGGAAGAATAGCCTCTTTCCCATAAACTAAAAATTAAAGGGAAGTACTCAGTGATTCCTTATAAGTAATTTGTTCTTCCCAAAATGCATAGATCAAAGACTTGTGCCAATTTTTATGGTTAGAACTGATGGTTTTCTTAATATTTTTTAATTCATTTTTATTTTTTGTTTCAACTAAACCATTACCCCGAAGATAATAATTAGTTGAATGTTTTATTTTAATTCCCTTATGAAGTTCCAAATATGTAAGCGATAAAGAAGAAAAATAAGATACATTATCAAAAACTAATAATAAATTGATCTAAAAATGATATTACCTGATAAGTTGTAACTGACTTCAAAGGAATGAATTCCACCTTCTTTGTAAATTAATCGATGATTGTAACAATATACCTATGTTTCTTGGAGGAATTGGGAGAAATGTAACCAATAAGATTGAGTCCCCATTATTCAAATGGGTGTTCAACAATGTATTGTTGTATAGGTAATTATGATTTCTTTTCTCATCCAGCTGAAGTTTGAAAACTTTTACACTTTCGAACATATGCATGAGAATCCTTAAATAATATTAGCCAATAATAAATTGTACGTAAAATTTTGTGTGAAATTGTATCACCTCCAAAATGAACATCTGCAGGTCCGTCACATAAGTCAAATAAAACTTTATCAGCTTCTTGTTCTTCTAAACATCGAAGTAATATTGAATCATAATTCTTTCTTAAAAGAACGTTATTAATAAGATGATATTCTATAGATCTTTTTCTTCAAGCACGTTTCTTTTTTATGTCCAGATGAGAAGGTTGTAACATCCCACTCTTGCGCGTACTAAGTGAACTTATTCTTTGAGGACACTTGCTTGTAAGTGATCCATATTATTATACTAGTAAACATTTGATTTTGATTATGAGGAGTTATGGGTTGATGACATGTTGATTTGCGGAATTGACATAGAAAGGTGCTATTGACTCGGTTTTAATGAGTGTGCAGGATTTTGGACCTCGAGGATGTAGAGGCATCAATGGAACCCCTTGGACTCTGGATCGAGTCAGAGAGTGTACCATTGGGGTCTGATTTTTTTACTGTGTTATTAGTGCATCTAATTAGATGATATAATATGGATATATTCTGACATGATTCATTGATAATGCAGGATGACGATAGCTTGCCGACCAGACTCACATGTGGAGTAAAGAGGTCATGCACAACTACTAGAAATGTTGAGGGATAGGTGTGGACAACAATCCTGCCACAACTTACCAACACTCCCATCGTGGATCGAATTATAGGTTAATGTTTACCTAGTTCGAGAGGACCCACGATGCAATGAGGGAAGACTACAACAATCAATCACGATGATTCTAAGGGGTGCGTAATCAGGCGGGGGATTTATTCCTTAGAGGCCCTTAGTCTCCAACAAGTTCACCTGGTGGAGTATTGACTCTAGGGGTTTTCTATGTCTACCAAGTCATTCAAGAGGCAAGTGGCGCCCTTGGAGCATGTGGTACGTCATGCAAGAAAAATGGAAAGAGGCGAGTGACACCCTTGGAGCACATAGTGCATCCTAAAGGGCATGTCACATAAGGGAAACAAATTAAGGAGAGTGGCACCCTTGGAGCACCTAGTGCGTCCTGAAGGGCATGTCACATTGTTGATGATAAATGAATAAACCTATATGGCCTTAGGGTGAATAACGTGTTAAGAATTTTTAAAAACAAATTCCCCAGTAAATTGTCGCCCAGTACAAAAATTTAAGGTCTAAGTCTAAATTATGCTAGTGGTAAAATTTTATCTATCTATTTAAAAAATAATAATAATAAAAATAAAAACAACATAAATAATAATTATAATCTTCGTTAAATCTTGTAATAATAAGGGGGTAAGCAATTTAAATGATTCATAAAAATCTGTTAGGGTAAATTTTTTAAAAAGGGGGGAAATAATTGTTTTATTATTTATGATAATTTAAAATTATTAACTAAAAAGGGAAAAAGGAAAAAGGGGGTTAATTTCTACACCTGCCAATTTGAGTCCTAAATGA
>JZKD02S0921024.1:0-13916 GCA_000966675.3 Picea glauca | reverse complement strand
CAGACTTTCCATGGGTGTATTGAGGCTAGTGGACAATGGGGCTTCATGGAGGAGGTTAGTATCTTAAGAATTTCTATTTTCTTCATCGTTATATATTTATATAATATTTTGTGTATTTATATAGATGTTTTATTTTATGTTGTTTTCCAGTTGCTACACATGTGTACTAGACCCTCTATGCCCATGGATGTATCAATGTTTGTCTCCACCACTGATGTAGTAGCAAAGGAAGCTTGCTCAATTAACTTACCCCATATTTGATAAATTCACCATAGTGATTTCTTTATTTTATGGCATCCTCTAATTCTTAATTTTCTTGTGTTTCTACAGATTGTGGGACTAGGTGATGCTGAGCAATGTCCACCTATGATGGAAAATTCACCTACTTCACATCTATCATGTGTAGAGTTAAATATCGTTTAAATCTCAAATTTGTTGTATTTATGTTGTTGAATTTTACTATTTTGTACTAATAGTTCAATATTATTAATGTGTATGTAGGCTACTGATATTTTTTCTAGTTTTAGTACTAGTCCTATCCCTGGGCACATTCCCACAACTTTTGAGTTAGCTTACTCCAGGCCGAGGGTTCTTCAATCACTTGTATAGTCTTTGGGGGTCCATCGCCACCCACCCCAAGCATATTTATTAGTCCATTCATCCTTAGTGGATGCACCTGCAGTCCACCCATCTGAACCACCTCTTCCATCACATCCATCCACAATGGATGCACCCATATGCCACTCATCCCCACAACCATTTCCATCTGTGTCATCCAACGAGGTTTCCAAAATAGAGGTTTCCTTGGAGCAGGGTGCACATCCGAGCACTCCACCTATCAAGGCCTAAGATATTCACGATGAGATAATGTGTTGATGATAAATTTGTATGTATCATGAATGTAATTGATTTTATGCATATTGTTTAAATTTCATGATTTGATCTTTGTAATTGATGCAGGGTGGCATTGCTGAGAGATTAGGGTCATAGAGGAGGATAACACCCTCATGATTGTTTGTACCATATGAAGTGAGTTACCTTATGTTGAATTACAAAGTATCATTTTGTAAGTATTTTAATTTATTGTGGAAAAAAACTTTTAACAATGAATTTTCTTTGTGCAGTCTCTAGAGCGACGAACCACACCTAGGCCCAAAACCACTCTAGGTGCTTCTTCGAGCAAGAGAAAAAATATCAATTTCTAGGATGCTCTTGAGAGTGGTGAGGGTGGAAGTGGTCAATGAGTGACCAATGACTCTAATTTTGTATCTAGGCCACCATATGGTTGGTTTTATGTTAGGGAACTTGCTATCATTTTGTATATTGGGCACAAGGTGTCATTTTGTAAAAAATGTACAATTTAGACGAAGTTAAATACACACACACACACACATTTCATGGAACGTTTTTTATGAATCTCATTGTTTATGCATTTTATATTGATGAATGTATGAATCTATTTATTTTGATTAATTACTTTTTAAAGTGTTAATGAAGTCTATGTAAGTAAGAATAATTAATTTTTTTCTAAAGTTATTATAAATAATTTCATTACGCATTAACGAATCACTTATGGTGGAAAAAATTTCTAAGTGATAAATCCATACACAATTAATGGTTCTCATTACCTAAATTTGGGAAAATATTGAAAACACATCCTAGTTAAGACTCCAAAAACCAATAATAATAATAATAATGTAGGCTAACATAATCACAATAGAAATAAAAGAGTTGAAACCTCACATTACTCTATCCAAAATGAAGCATGGTTCATTATAATGGAAATCACAACATGTTACAGTGGGTTATTAATACAAAATCAACAGATAAAATATGAGTGCACAGTAAAGCCTCACATCAAATCAAAATATACCTCAAATTATCCACCCTTTGCAATGGATATATAGAACTCTTATTTATAGAGTGAGCTTCTTCTCTTATACAATAAAATATTATTATTATCTAACTAACTCCATGAGAAGTCAAATAAATATTATAATAATGAATTAGTTAGATCTCTCCTCAATCCATGGTTGACCATGTTACAACATGTGGACATTAACCTCTCCAAATAAATTCTCCCTCATCCAAAATTAGTGATCGTATGCACCAAATAATACTCATGAAGGGGACAGACCACCAAAAATAGGCATCAAGCCAATTGAAATGCCAAGTGTCCACATGGAATGTTCCCTCTAATAAAGTGCATGCATGCAACCACTCTACATTTGTGAATTCCAAGGTATCCATCTCCATGGATAAATGTGCAAGATGCCAACTGGATAAGGCATCCACAACAAAGTATGTGATCAATTCCTAGCCTATCCTTTCCTTGCCTTTCCTATGCTTTCATTTCTTTCCTAGCCTTGCCTTGCCTTTTTATTGCCTTGAGTTCCCTTACCTTTCCTTGCCCTGTTCCCTGCCTTTTTTTAGCATGTCATGCCATGCTATGCCTTGCCTTTCTTTGCCAAGCCATTTAATGCCTTTCCTTTCCTTCACTTGTCATGCCATTCCATGCCATCATTTTACATGCCATGCCATGCCATTCCTTACCTTTCCATTCCATGCATTTCCTTAACTTTCCTTGCCAATCCATGTCATGCATTTTCTTGCCTTTCCTTTTCATTCATTTCCATGTCATGTCATGTCTTTCCTTGCCACTCCATGCCTTTCCATGCCATGCATTTCCTTGTCATACCATGTCTTTCCATGCTTTGCATTATCTTTCCTTGTCTTGCCATGCCTTTCCTTGCCTTTCCATGACATGCCTTGCCTTTCCATAACATGCCTTGCCTTTCCTTGACTTTCCATGGCATGCCATGTCATGCCTTGGTCACCTCAACACTATAGCCATTTCAATATCACATAGTTCATATCCATGCATATACATTACAAATTTCATATGAGAATCCTTATCTATATTAATGTTCAATTAAGAAATGTGTGTTTATTTACACGATGCCTTGCATCTATTATACATAATTATGAAATAGTATCCACATACCAAAGTTCCACATTTCAATTTGCATGTTTAAACAAATCACAAAACTATCATCATCAAAAACATATAACAATAAAAATAATATTGCGCAACACATAAATAGATCCATATGTATACATATCAAATTTCTATATGATTCTAACTAAACGCAACAAACACTAATCTATGAATCACTAATATAAGTAAAAATCAAAGTTCTAACCTTCTAAAGCCAAAATATAGGTTGTTACATTTACAAATCCATATAACACAACTATAATCTAAAATAGACCAATCCCTCATTGCATGTATTTCCATGTAGCTTCCAATTTTAACCTATACAACAATAAATATATATCTTTCCATAACATTATGCAAGGAAAAATTAAAATCAAAATGTGGATTGCAATGAAACAAGCATCACAAAAAAAGGAACATTTATTATCCCAAGAAATAAAATAAAAATATTTATGGACATATGACTTAATTTAATATCACAAATTTGCTTTCCATCCAATGAAGTGTTATTGCCATTCCATGCCATGACTTTCCTTGTCATTCCATGCTATTCCATGTATTTCCTTACCTTTCCATGACATGCCATGCCTTGCCTTTCCTTTCCATGCCATGCATTGCCTTGTAATGTCATGCATTGTCTTTCCTTGCCATGTCATGTCATGCCTTGCATTTCCATGTCATGACATTCCTTTCCATGCCATGTCATACCTTTCCTTCCCATGCCATCCCATGCCTTTCCTTTCCATGCCATGCTATGTCTTTCCATGTCGTTCCTTGCATTTCCATGCCATACCATGACATGACTTGCATTTCCTTTCCTTGCCATGCCTTGCATTACCTTTCCATGCATTTTCATGCCATGCCTTGACATACCATACCATCTCATTCCATGCCATTCCTTTCCTTGATTTTTCTTACCAATCCATGCCTTTCCTTTCATTTCCATCCTATTCCATGCCATGCCATGCCTTACCATGGCTTATCTTACCATGTCATGTCTTCCCTTTCCATGCCATGACATGCCATGCCTTTCCTTGTCATGCCACGACTTGCCTTGCCTTTCCATGACATGTCATTCAATGCCTTGCCTTTCCTTGTCATTCCATGCTTTGCCATGCCTTGTTTTTCCATGCCATGCCATGCCTTTCCATGCGATGTAAATGTGTTGAACCTGCACATAATAGATCTAACTAGAAAACACTACACACATTTGCAGAGATAAATTGAGAAAGAAGAAGAAGGAGAGAAAGAATGGAAGAATTATCATTAATCTTAAGGAATAATTTACAATAGATATAGGATAAATGAATAAATATTGTTCCATAGTGATGGTCTAGAGTGATATGGACACACACCAATAATTACGGGAGTAAAATACCACCTAGTCTAGTCTCTCAAGAAGTTACGAGAGTGAATTTCCACCTAGTCTAAGTTAACTAGTCTATCAGCCTTTAGTTAACTGACTGAAACAGAGTGAAGTGAGGAGGAGATCGGGGAATCATGAGTAATGTGCTATTCTGGTGATGATATCAAGTACAATGTGTATTAGTTGGTGATGATCCCAATGTTGCATGGTGATAATCTCCATGTGGAAACTAAACCCCACTATCAACTGATCAAACTGAAGTGTGAACTAAAGAGAATATTCTACCTAAAATATAGGATACTAAATAATGACTAATAAACAAGGAAAAGCCTTATGAAAAATAAATCCTAAGTGTGTGTGAAGTACTCCAACACCCCCCTTGAACATCACTATGGTGAAAATAAAGAATGGGTCCCAACAATGAGGCCATGTTAGGTACCCAAATACAAAAGATACACTAAAATAAATGAAGAAAGAGAAAAAAAAATAAAGGGAAGCCCCCCCCCCCCCGGCCCTCAAATTAAAAGGAATAAAAAAAAATGAGAAGGAACAAAAAACAGTTGCTAAGCAACCCTGTCTTCACTCCAAGAAGAACTCACAACTGTGCAAGTTTGTGCTCATTGAATATTTTGTTGAAGATGTATATGTTTGCATGGATATAATGAAGTAGATGAACCATTGACATTTCCACACATATCCACTTTATATTCTTGCAATGAAGAAGATCCAAGTAAAGTTTGGATGAAACTTTGAAAACCGCACGACCGTTTCTAGAAAAACGTTGAAATTTTGTTGATTTTAAAATGATAATAACTTCACTTCCCAAACTCCGTTTCAGACGATTTGGTTTTTTGAAATTGGATATTTTTCTGAGAGGAATTCAAATATCCAATTTGTTTCTGAAWWTTTTTCTCAAAAAATATCAGAATTGAGTCTGATGTGCGCAACTCCCTTTTTGTCTCCTGAGATGCATGCATTGTGCATGGAAATGTGTTTGCATGTGACCCCTRAGATGCATGCCATATMTCTTCCACATGAAATTCAGAAAAAAAATCTGAAATGGAGTAGACATCATCTTCAATTAATGGAATACAAATTTGTGCAAATACTTTTGTAGAAGACTCTTCATAATAAGAGGCTTCTTCTGATAGTTTCTCCTCTGTCTCTATATGTTCAACTTCCTGCATGAAATCTTCACTATATTATTTATTCCCGAATAGAACCTCCAATTTGGTCCATAATTCATTTGGAGTTGATTCTTGTGAGTCATCATATACGTGATGGAGAATTTCAGGAGAAATAAACCAGAGGATACATCCTATGGCCATATCTTGTCTATTGAGAAAATTGTTTTTCTCATCGGTGAAATCAGGCTCTACTTCCATTGCCATATTTATTTATGTACAAGACTCTACATCTTAGTAGAAGAAGAATTTTTGTCTTCCACTCCAAATAGTTACGAGGAGTGAGAAGTATTTTCGGTGAATAATCCATGTTTTATATGTTCTTCAATCTTCGGTACCTGCAAAAATAATTTGGTTTATCTTTTTCTTATCAATCCGTCGGTTCTGATACCATGTAAATGTGTTTAACCTGCATAGAATAGATCTACCTAGAAAATACTACACACATTTGGAGAGAGAAATTGAGAAAGAAGAAGGAGAGAAAGAATGGAATAATTCTAATTAACTGTAATGAATAATTTACAATAGATATAGGATAAATGAGTAACTAATGTGTCATAGTAGTGGTGTAGAGTGATATGGACACACACCAATAGTTACGGGAGTAAACTACCACCTAGTCTAGTCTCTCAGGAAGTTACGAGAGTGAACTTCCACCTAGTCTGAGTTAACTAGTCTATCAGTCTTCAATTAATTGACTAAAACAGAGTGAAGTGAGGAGGATATTAGGGAATCATGAGTAATGCGCTAGTCTCGTGATGATCCCAAGGACAATGCACATTAATTGGGGATGATCTCAATGCTGCATGGTGATAATATCAATCTGGCAACTAAACTCCACTCAACTGATCAAACTGAAGTGTGAACTAAAGAGAATATTCTTCCTAAAATATAGGAGACTAAATAATGACTAATAAACAAGGAAAAACCTTATGAAAAATAAATGCTAGGTGTGTGTGAAGTACTCCAACATGCCATGCCATGCCATGCCTTGCATTGGCCTACCATTTCATGCCATGACTTGCCTTTCCATTCCATGCCATGATTTGCATTGCCTTTACATGCCATGCCATGCCATGCCTTGTCATGCCGTGCCTTTTCATTCCATGCCTTTCCTTTCCATCCCTTGCCATGCCTTGCATTTCCTTTCCTTGCCATGCCATGCCATTCCTTTCCTTTCCTTTCTAAGCCATGCCATGCCATGTCTTTTATTTCCTTGCCTTTCCTTTCCATTTCATACCTTTCCATGCCATGCCTTGCATTTCCTTGCCTTTCCATGCCATGTCTTTCATTTCCTTGTCATGCAGTTCCATGTCATGCCATGCCTTTTCTTTCCTTGCCTTGCCAAGCCATGTCTTAATTATCCATGTCATGCCATGCCATGCTTTTTCATGTCTTTCCTTTCCATTCCATACCTTGCCTTTACATTCCATTCCTTTCCTTGCAATGCCATTTCATGCCTTTCCTTTCCATGTCATGCCATGCCATGCATTTCCATGCATTTCCTTTTCATGCAATGTTATTCCATGCCTTTCCTTTCCATGCCATGGCTTACCTTTCCATGCCTTTCCTTTCCATGCCATGCCTTGCCTTTTCATTTCATTCCTTTCATTTCCATGCCATGCCTTGCATTGCCTTGCTATGGCATGCCTTTCCTTCCCATGTCATGCCTTCCCTTTCCTTTTCTTTCCACGCCTTTCCTTTCCTTTCCATGCCATGCCTTTCCATTCCTTTCCATGCCTTTTCATTGCTTTCCTTTCCTTACCAAGCCATGCATTTACATGTCATGCATTTCCTTGCCACTCCATGCCATACATTGCATTTACATGCCATGACATGCCTTTCCTTTCCTTTCCATGTCATACCATGCCATGTCCCACCTTGCCTTGCCATGCCACACCATGATTTTTCATGTATTTCCTTGTCTTTCCATGCCATGCCTTTTCTTGTCATGCCATGTGTTTCCTTTCCTTTAATTGACATGCCATGACTTTCCTTAACTTTCCATGTCATGCCTTGCATTGCCTTATGTTGCGTTGCCTTGCCTTGAATTCCTTTATGTTTCATTTCCTTGCCATGCATTTCCTTGCATTGCCTTCCATTCCCTTGCCTAACCACAATTCATCTAAAAGGTATTTTCATTATGATATTCATAAAACTAATTGTTTGTAAAAATATAGTTATTTTCATAATTAGAGAGAGAGTTTGTTTTCAAGTTAATTTAATAAAAAAATAATGGCATCCATGTATCATATCTTTTTTTTTCTTAAAAGAAGTAATGCTTGTACTAAATGAACAAGTTTAATACCTAAAAAATACAATCAAAGGATTCATTAAGCATGAAATTATACAAATTTTCATCCCATCTATCTTAGATAAAATACTTGTTGAGAATTTCAATGTCATAAGATAAGCTCTCTTTATTCATATATATTAGGTATGTTCATAGTTGTGAAACATGGATTATTATCATTTATAGGATTTTCATAGAAAGGGAAGTCACTAAATAGGTTTATGTTCCATTCTTATGGTGTAGTCTCATTATACTATTGATCCATAATTTATTTTGGATTGCATGAAAAACAACATAACTTCAAGTCCTTATTTAAAATCAAAGTAATAAAAACTAATCTTTCCACTCAATAACTTTTATAATAAGATATGTAGACCTAGACGTAGACCTAGACCTAGACCTTTCCTTGCCTTGCCATTTATATCTTTTCTTAGCCTTGTCATTTTTTTCCTTCCCTTGCCTTGCATTGTCTTTCCATGCATTTGCATACCTAGACCTAGACATATACCTAGACATTGCCTTGCCATGCCTTTCCTAGTCATGATTTGTATTTCCATGGTCTAGGTCATGGTCTATGTCATAGTATAGGTCATGGAAATGGTGTAGGTCTATGTATTAGTCTAGGTATAGGTCTAGGTCTATGGCATGGTCATGGTTTAGGTCTAGGTATATTGCCAACATGTCCCTGAGTAACTTGACAAGGCAAGTCACAACTAGATATATAACTCAAATCAAGACTCAGATGGATGAACCATCGAGTGTGTTGGATCTAGGACATCGGTTTTCAGCTATTGGTCCCCCTCCACTATGATTTTGTTTCCCATAAAAGAATTTGTTGCAGGATCTTCAGGACTAGGGTTTTTCTCAATGAGGCATAGTGCAAATTGTGAACAAAAGGTCAATTTTCAATAACTCAGTGTCAGGTGATTGTGCATAGCATGATTTCATGGGCCTTGGACAAAATAATTTGTGGGATCTTACAAAACTCCATTATGATACTCAGTTCAGATTTTATGCCCCCAGACCAAATTGCCAACATGTCCATGGGTCCCTTGAGGAGGTGAGTTGCAACTCGTGATAAAAATAAAATCAGGACTCGGATGGATGAACCATCAGTTGCATTGGATCTAGGGCATGAGGTTTCAGCTGGTGGGACCCATTTGATGTCATTTTATTTCCCGGAAAAGTGTTTGTTGCAAGATCTCTAAGACTATGGTTTTTCTCAATGAGTCATAGTGCAAATTCTGAGCAAGATGTCGATTTTTAAGAACATTGTGTCGGGTAATTGTGGGTAGCATGGTCACATGGGCCTTAGCCATATAGACATGTGGGATCTTAGGGAACTTTGTTATGCTACTCAGTTTGGATTTTATGCCCTGGATCAAATTGTCAACATGTTTGTGAATGGCATGAGGAGACAAGTTTCAACTGGCAATAAAACTGAAACTGAGACTTGGATGGATGAACCATTAGTTTGATTGGATCCAGGGCACCATATTTCAGCTAGTAGGGTCTATCCATTGTCATTCAGTTTCCCATAAAAGTGGTTGTTGGAGGATCTCTGGGACTAGGGATTTTCTTAATGAGGCATAGTACAAATTTTGAACAAGAGGTTGATTTTACAAAACATTGTGTTGGGTGACTGTGGGTGGTGTCTTCATGTGGGCCTTGGCCAAGAAAATGTGTAGGATCTTATAAAACTTTGTTATGTTGCTCGGTTCAGATTTTATGCCCCTGAACCAAATTTCCGGCAGGTCCATGGATGGCTTGAGGAGGCAATTTGCAACTCACAATAAAAATCAAACCGAGACTCAGATGGATGAACCATCGATTGCATTGGATCCATGGCATCAGGTTTCATCTAGTGGGGGCCCTTCACTATCATTCCATTTCCCACAAATGTTTTTTTTGGAGGATCTTCGGGACTAGGGATTTTCTCAATGAGGTATATTGCAAATTTTGAACAAGAAGTTGATTTTCAAGAAAAAACTATCGGGCAATTGTGGGTAGTGTGGTTGTGTGATACTTAGCCAAAAATATGTATGTGAGATTATGGGAATCCATTATGATGCTCAGTTTTTATTTTATTCCCTCAGACCAAATTACCAACATGTCCTTGAAAAACTTGAGGAGGTGAGTTAAAACTCGCTATAAAACTCAAACCGAGACTCGAATGGATCAATTGTTAGTTTCATTGGATCTGTGGCACCAAGTTTCAACTAGTGGGGCCTATCCACTGTTATTTCATTGCCTAGAAAAATCATTTGTTCCAGGATCTTTGGGACTAGGGTTTTTCTCAATGATGGATAGTGCAAATTCTGAACAAGAAGACGATTTTCAAGAAAAAAAAATTAGGTGATTGTGGGTAGTGTGGTCATGTGGGCCTTGGAAAAATAGATGTGTGGGAGCTTACAAAACTCTGTTATTATGATCATCTTGTATTTTATGCCCCTATACCAAATTGCCAACATGTCCCTGAATAACTTAAGGAGGCGAGTTGGAACTCATGATGAAACTCAAGCTGAGACTTGGATGGAAAAACTAATGGTTGAATTGGATTTGGGGCACTGAATTTCAGGTAGTGGGGCCCCTCCACTGTCATTTTGTTGACCAGAAAAGTGTTTGTTAGAGGATCTTCAGGACTAGGTTTTACTCAATGAGGCATAGTGCATATTCTTAACAAGGGGTCGATTTTCAAAAACACTGTGCTCAGTGATTGTGGGTAGCGTAGTCATGTAGGCCTTGTCCAAACAAATGTGTGAGAGATTATGAATCTCTATTATGATTCTTGATTTGTATTTTATGCCCCAAGACCAAATTTTCATCATGTCCTTGAATGGCTTAAGGAGGCAAGTTGCAACTCGCGATAAAACTCAAAAAGAGACTCAGATGGATGAACTGTCAATTGCATTGGATCTGGGGCACCGATTTTTATCTAGTGGGCCCCTTTGTTATCATTATGTTTATGAAAAAGTGTTTGTTGTAGGATATCCAGGACAAGGGTTTTTCTCAATGCTTATTACATATGTTTGACAATTTAACACCTTGTAAGGCTAGAGAAGGCAAGGCATGAAAATGCAACGAAATGCAAGGAATGCCATGGCATGGCATGGAAAGGAAAGGAATGAAATTGCATGGAAAGGCATGGCATGGAATGACAAGGAAAGGCAAGGCATGACATGGCATGGCATGGAAAGGCAAGGCAAGGCATGGAAAGGAAAGGCATGCCATGGCATCGCATGGAAATGAAAGTCATGGCATGGAAAGGAATGTCATGGCATGGAAAGGAAATATAATGCAATANGTCACAACTAGATATATAACTCAAATCAAGACTCAGATGGATGAACCATCGAGTGTGTTGGATCTGGGACACCGGTTTTCAGCTATTGGTCCCCCTCCACTATGATTTTGTTTCCCATAAAAGAATTTGTTGCAGGATCTTCAGGACTAGGGTTTTTCTCAATGAGGCATAGTGCAAATTGTGAGCAAAAGGTCAATTTTCAATAACTCAGTGTCAGGTGATTGTGCATAGCATGATTGCATGGGCCTTGGAAAAAATAATTTGTGGGATCTTACAAAACTCCATTATGATACTCGGTTCAGATTTTATGCCCCCAGACCAAATTGCCAACATGTCCATGGGTCCCTTGAGGAGGTGAGTTGCAACTCGTGATAAAAATAAAATCAGGACTCGAATGGATGAACCATCAGTTGCATTGGATCTAGGGCATGAGGTTTCAGCTGGTGGGACCCATTTGATGTCATTTTGTTTCCCGGAAAAGTGTTTGTTGCAAGATCTCTAAGACTATGGTTTTTCTCAATGAGTCATAGTGCAAATTCTGAGCAAGATGTCGATTTTTAAGAACATTGTGTCGGGTAATTGTGGGTAGCATGGTCACATGGGCCTTAGCCATATAGACATGTGGGATCTTAGGGAACTTTGTTATGCTACTCAGTTTGGATTTTATGCCCTGGATCAAATTGTCAACATGTTTGTGAATGGCATGAGGAGACAAGTTTCAACTGGCAATAAAACTGAAACTGAGACTTGGATGGATGAACCATTAGTTTGATTGGATCCAGGGCACCATATTTCAGCTAGTAGGGTCTATCCATTGTCATTCAGTTTCCCATAAAAGTGGTTGTTGGAGGATCTCTGGGACTAGGGATTTTCTTAATGAGGCATAGTACAAATTTTGAACAAGAGGTTGATTTTACAAAACATTGTGTTGGGTGACTGTGGGTGGTGTCTTCATGTGGGCCTTGGCCAAGAAAATGTGTAGGATCTTATAAAACTTTGTTATGTTGCTCGGTTCAGATTTTATGCCCCTGAACCAAATTTCCGGCAGGTCCATGGATGGCTTGAGGAGGCAATTTGCAACTCACAATAAAAATCAAACCGAGACTCAGATGGATGAACCATCGATTGCATTGGATCCATGGCATCAGGTTTCATCTAGTGGGGGCCCTTCACTATCATTCCATTTCCCACAAATGTTTTTTTTGGAGGATCTTCGGGACTAGGGATTTTCTCAATGAGGTATATTGCAAATTTTGAACAAGAAGTTGATTTTCAAGAAAAAACTATCGGGCAATTGTGGGTAGTGTGGTTGTGTGATACTTAGCCAAAAATATGTATGTGAGATTATGGGAATCCATTATGATGCTCAGTTTTTATTTTATTCCCTCAGACCAAATTACCAACATGTCCTTGAAAAACTTGAGGAGGTGAGTTAAAACTCGCTATAAAACTCAAACCGAGACTCGAATGGATCAATTGTTAGTTTCATTGGATCTGTGGCACCAAGTTTCAACTAGTGGGGCCTATCCACTGTTATTTCATTGCCTAGAAAAATCATTTGTTCCAGGATCTTTGGGACTAGGGTTTTTCTCAATGATGGATAGTGCAAATTCTGAACAAGAAGACGATTTTCAAGAAAAAAAAATTAGGTGATTGTGGGTAGTGTGGTCATGTGGGCCTTGGAAAAATAGATGTGTGGGAGCTTACAAAACTCTGTTATTATGATCATCTTGTATTTTATGCCCCTATACCAAATTGCCAACATGTCCCTGAATAACTTAAGGAGGCGAGTTGGAACTCATGATGAAACTCAAGCTGAGACTTGGATGGAAAAACTAATGGTTGAATTGGATTTGGGGCACTGAATTTCAGGTAGTGGGGCCCCTCCACTGTCATTTTGTTGACCAGAAAAGTGTTTGTTAGAGGATCTTCAGGACTAGGTTTTACTCAATGAGGCATAGTGCATATTCTTAACAAGGGGTCGATTTTCAAAAACACTGTGCTCAGTGATTGTGGGTAGCGTAGTCATGTAGGCCTTGTCCAAACAAATGTGTGAGAGATTATGAATCTCTATTATGATTCTTGATTTGTATTTTATGCCCCAAGACCAAATTTTCATCATGTCCTTGAATGGCTTAAGGAGGCAAGTTGCAACTCGCGATAAAACTCAAAAAGAGACTCAGATGGATGAACTGTCAATTGCATTGGATCTGGGGCACCGATTTTTATCTAGTGGGCCCCTTTGTTATCATTATGTTTATGAAAAAGTGTTTGTTGTAGGATATCCAGGACAAGGGTTTTTCTCAATGCTTATTACATATGTTTGACAATTTAACACCTTGTAAGGCTAGAGAAGGCAAGGCATGAAAATGCAACGAAATGCAAGGAATGCCATGGCATGGCATGGAAAGGAAAGGAATGAAATTGCATGGAAAGGCATGGCATGGAATGACAAGGAAAGGCAAGGCATGACATGGCATGGCATGGAAAGGCAAGGCAAGGCATGGAAAGGAAAGGCATGCCATGGCATCGCATGGAAATGAAAGTCATGGCATGGAAAGGAATGTCATGGCATGGAAAGGAAATATAATGCAATANAGGAAAGATAATGCAATACATGTAATGGCATGGCATGGAAAGAAAAGGCTTGGCATGGAAATGGATCACATGGCATGGCATGGCATTGAAATGAAAGGTGTGGCATGGAAAGGCATGGCATGACATGGAAAGGAAAGGAATGGCATGACATAGCATGGCATGGAAAGGAAAGG
>JZKD02S0921013.1:0-13916 GCA_000966675.3 Picea glauca | reverse complement strand
TAGAAAAAAGTTTAATTCTATTAGAAGGTTATTTCTCTATTCAAAATATTTCCGACAGGGAAAAGATCACCTTTGCACTCCTCAAGGCTCTCCCCCATGTCAAAAATTGGTGGGAAACTTACTGGGAGAAAAGTTACATAGATGAATATGGAATATATGGGGTCGAGCCCACTTGGGATTTTTTTTTGAATGTAGTCAAAGAACAATACTATCATGTTGATAACTAAGAAGATCAATACATGAGATGGACCACACTGCAGAAAGAGAAGAGACAAACAGTGTTGGAGTTAACAAATACTTTCCAAATACTTTCAAAGACTCCAAGGGACATCTAGTTCTAAAATACCGTGGGGCTCTGCATAGGTACATCCAAACCGAAATGGATTTCCTAAACATCTCATCATTGGGAGTTTCCTATCGGTATACTGTCAAAATCGAGCAAAAATTTAGGCACCAAAACAAATAGGAATTCAGGTCTACAAATCTGCAACAACCAAAGCATGGTAAATATATCCCTAACCAACAACCTCTAGACAACCAATTCAAGATTTAGGACAATAAGGGTAAAGAAAAGACGAAGAATTACACTGGGAAGTGGTGTGACTTCCACAAAATCCCCTAGCACAACACTAATGAATGTCGCTCGAAACAATCAATGGTGGTCAAGGTCAAAGACACAGAGTTGAACCCTGATTTAGAATATGATTCAGAAAATATTGAAAATAGACATATCATCGATGCAGATCCCACTTCTATTGTTGCGACCAAAACAATTCAACCTAAAGAACCAATAGATCATGAAGAGGGGGAGCACATATTCCATTCAAAGATGTGGGTGAATGGAAATTCATTTCATCTCATTGTTGATAATGACATATAGAAGAAGCTCATCTCAGATAAGGTTGTCAAACAGTTAGGGTTGTCAACAACACCACACCCGTAACCATACAACATCAGGTGACTTCACCAGGGACGAGATCTCCATGTCAACCAATAGTGTCGCATGTCCTATGGAATTCATCCCTTCAAGGATCATGTAGTGTGTGATGTTTCCCTTATTGATGTTTGTGATATTGTTTTGGGCCAACCATATATGTGGAAATGCCATGCTATTTATGATTCTAGACCCTGTAGTGTCATTATTATTCCGGGAGGTCATCTCTATAGGATATTGGAGGTAGTTTTGACTATTTTTCCACCCAAAAAAAGTCGCAAGGTAATCTCTCATACTGCAAAATTCATCCTCTTCATAGTCTATTCAAAGGATGCACAAAAGATCACTGCAGCCTCAACACCTTCTATCCAGCAAAAACAGATTGCAAAAGAGAAAGAAGATATTGTTTCTTCACCTACATTGGTGCCTACACCATGCCTCATCAAACCCAAAGAGAACAGGTCGGTGGAATAAATTCAACCCTGCCATCAACAAGTTTGTGACATCGTTTCACAGACCAAGAAACACAACTTCTCCAACAAGGAATGTAACTCACCAAGATTTAGATTCAGAAAATGATTTCCCCTCTTCACTAGGAACTCAATGCAATGGAGACCATTGCTTTCTAATGGGGGAGGACTAATCCAGGTGGATATTGGTGGCCACCCACCTATTCCAACTAGCTCCTCTTGTCAGTTTTTATTTCAGCATGTTCTTTTGTAATTCTTTATAATTGTGGAGACTAGTGGCCACCCACCTAATCCAACTAGATTATTTTGGAAGTTTTTATGTCAACACATCTTTCTATACTTCCAGGGCCATTTTAGGGCTCTAAACAATGTTTTTTTGGCATGCCATATTCAAACTATAGATAGATTCAGAGTTTGATATCATACTGCGTAATTATTGAAAAGGCCTTTCCAATGGGATATCACACGCCTAAAATGGAGATCATATGCAAAAGTTACTACCCCGGGATGTTAATGTACTAACTTACCCAAAAGGGGCCCACATGAATTTTGGAATTTCATCTCCTAGGGTTAGGTTTTTGGATGTCTAGGGTTTTGGCATTCATGTTTATAATAAAAAGGCCTTCAAAGCCTCACTGTAATCATCTTCTTGTGAATGAGAGTAGCGATCACATCTCTTCTCATAGATAAAGTTTCCACCATTATAGAGAGTCTTTCACTCTTTGTTTTTACAGTCTCTTTACAATTCTTTCATTAATACAAATCAAGTATTGTTGTATTTTTCTGTTTCTGGCAATTTTCATGAGCATTTAGATGCATCCCCCTTCACTCCTCGGGGTTGCGCGACCTCCCGGTCAAGGATATTCAATTACTTGAGCCGAATCATCTATTTGAGCCTTTTCTAGACCCAGACTTTAATTCACACAGGCCCCTTGTTGTTACCCACGTAGGTTCAATTCACCCACACAGCCTTTTCCTGGTGCTTCTGGTAACTTTAAACGACGATCACTAGCTCCTTTGTTGGGATCCTCTTCCTTATGACCACGGGCTATAACCTCCATCTAGCCCCCTTTAGGACTCTGGGCTTCAAGAGTTTTGAGTGTTCCAAACACCTTTTTCCCCAGAGTGTAAATCCTACGAAGTGACAGATCTTCCGCCACGCGCCCTATTCCAATGGATGACTTGGATGAAATATGATGCTTCGGCCTTCGAGAGTTTTTGTGCCTTCACACTTCAATTCCTCTGGAGTGATTTTACTCCAGAGTAAATATCCACTCCCCATGTGTCCCTCCATTCATCAAAAACCCTTGTTGACTCCAGCCTTTGGGACTTTTGACCTTCTGAAACTTACTCAGAAATTTTCCCAAAGTGTTCTATCACCGAAGTGATAGATCTAACACCACATGTTCCAACAACATATGGCTAGGATGATTCCTTAACTTTGGAGCTTCAGATGAATTATGGTCAATGAATCCTCTTCCTCCTCAACTTTTCCTCTGAGGTACACACTTCTAGGTTCCACAATCTAATGGCGCGTGTCCTTCTCAGATTGATGGCCAGAATTTACTTTGCATCTTTGGGACTTCAGCAATCTCGCTCCCTGAACACCTTCAAAGCTCTGAATACACGAAGTTCCAAAGGACTCATAGACTATCCTCCTTTCAAATTTCCCTAGATCTTGAAGTCTGGAAAGATCTCAATTCCTCTGAATGGGTCCTGCTCATTGATTGTGAAATTTTCAGTTGGCTCCTCCCTTCTGAAGAAATTTTGTTCGCTATGTCTTTTGAGCTTGTTCTTCCTTCGAACTTTTAAGCTTCTCATAATGTTTCTTCTTCAACACTTACTCCTTGCACCTTTTCAAGATGACTTCTTTTACACTTATCCAAAAGTCGACCCTATGCATGCCTTGAAACAAGTTTCTTCCACTTACCCCTTTGTGGGCGACTGTGCACTCCTTGCAACAGTTCTCACACGACATAATTGTTTGTTCTGAACAATATGATGTTGAGTGTGTTTCTACCTATGCACAACTTTCATGGTCCTATGTTCTCTTTGCAAACAAAGATTCATGTTACCTCTCCCAGGCTTCTGACTCAAACTAGACTTTTCCAATGCACACATTACGGACACTATAAACTCCTTACATATAAATGTTCCCTTTATCTCTTCTGAGCTTCTGAGTTGAACTAGACTCTATCAACACACACTTTGTGGACACTATGCACTCCTCGCATAACCCAAGGAAGAAAAACAATTGAAACTTATCTAATCCTCATTGATTCATACATTCAACCATGTAAAGAATTCACAACATAAGAACAAATAATAACAAAGAATTGCAATTAAATAGAAAACCTACCATTCATTCAAATAGACACAGTAACATCAACACCAAACATTTGGATCAATGCTTCTCTGTTATATTTATTCAAATTCTATGTACATGTATTCTTACAATTTTGATAAGCTTCAATAGTCTCAACTATAATAATCTTTGGCTACAATACTCTTCAACAACTTTCAGCAATAACCTTCAGCAGCGTTCAGCTACAATAATCCTCAGCAGCCTCATTTGGAAAACAATACATATATTTATAGAAAAATAGCTCATAGAGCCTTTCCATTTGACTACCTTAGTGCTATCTTATCAAATTAAAATCTTTCAACTACTAAGTATTATTACAATAAATGACCGATACAAATAGATAAGAGTGAATGCTTCATATCTGTACTGCTATTTACTACATTAAATAAAATACAATCTCCATCGATCACACGTGATGGTTGAACCTCTTAACATTTAATATCTTCTTTAATTACAATATTTTAAAGATATTTATATGATATGTCGTAGTTAAATTCAAAATCACTTCAAAATGTGCGCTAGGGCACTAAATTGTCCTCCACTAGCATGTTGGTGACGATGCTCCTACATCATACTCCTCTATACAAAAAATCATGGAATCTTGTCCATGAGATCCTACATTGAGTTTCCATGCTTCTGAATATCTGCTTCGTTTACCCAACTCGCATCTTCTATTGAGTTTCCTTTACACTTTACCAAATACTCAAAGTAAGTCTTCCTCCTGGTCTTCTTACCAATCCTCTGATCTATGATCTCTTCCATCTGTTTCTTTTTTTATATAGGCATCTGCTTCTCCCACTGGATCTCTTTCTAATCTTCTAATCCTTTTGTATCATCTTCCTTGTAAGCGTACAGGTCTGAAATGTTGAAAATGAGCGATATACCCAAATCCTTTGGCAGCTCTATTTCATAAGCATTTGCATCAAAATTACTTAGGATATTGCATGACCCTATTTTCCTCAATTTTAGTTTGTTATATGTTCCCATTGGGAACCTTTACTTCCCAAGATGTGCCAGAACTTGATATCCCACTTCAAATTGAAGTTTTCTCCTATGTTGATCAACTCTGCATTTATATTCTCTGTTGTTGTTCTGCAACTACTCTTTGTTCTAATTATGAAGCTTTTGCATTTCTGCAGCGAAGTCTTATGCTCCACCGCTTCTGAATTCATCCCGCTCCAAATATCTCATCTTGGATACTCTCCTTGGCTTCATTCCATATATTATTTGGAATGGAATCTTCCCTGTACTCCTCTTTGGTGAGTCATTGTAGGAAAAATTTTCTTGTACCATAATTTGATCCCACTGGCTATGATGTTCAGTGACCAAGCTCCTCAACAATTTTCCCAAACTTTGATTTACCAACTTAGTCTATCCGTCTGTTTGAGGGTGATATGTTGAACTAAATGATAGTTCCATCCCCAGTTTCTTCCACAATGTTCTCCATAAATGACCAACAAATTTAGTGTCTCTTTCTGAGACAATAATCTTGGTAAACCCATGAAATCTCACAACTTCCTTGAAAAACAAATTTACAATGTGTGTTGCATCATTAGTTTTCTAGCATGGGATAAAGTGTGTCATCTTTGATAATCTATTAATTACCACAAATATAGAATCACTTCCTCTTTTTGTTCTTGGAAATCCCAACATGAAATCCATGCTTACTGCATCCCAAGGCCTATCTGGAATAGGCAATGGTTGATATAATCCAGTGTTTTGTCGCTTCACTTTTGCATACTGGAAAATCTTACATTTTTTTACAAATTTATTCACTTCTTCCCTCATAGTTGGCCAATAGTATGAACTATTCAACTGTGAAAATGTCTTTTCATGGCCAAAATGTCATGCTAGACCTCCCCTATGTTTTTCCTTCAACATATTATCTCTCATTGAGCGCTTTGGTATGCGCAACTAGCTACCTTTAAACAACAATTCATCTTTAATTAGATACTCTATCCACTGACTTTTGTCCCTAAGTACAAGATTTTCACATTCTTCATATGCCTCGTTAAAATATGGATCATCCCAGTACATCTCTTTAAGGTGTTCAAACCCTAAGGTTTTCACTCGAAATTCCCGTAGAATCAGACATCTCCTGCTCAATGCATCAACAAATTTGTTCAAATTAATAGAAATATGTTTAATGAAAAAAGTGAAATTTTGAATAAAATCTATTCTCTTAGCATGTCTTTGATTTAACTTTTCCTATTTGGTTATGAATTGTAAAGCTTGATTATCGTTGTACAAAACAAATTCCTTTGGAACAAGGTAGTGCCTCCATTTATTTAAGGCTTGAATTACTGCATAAAATTCTTTATCATATGTGGAGTACTTCCTCTTGGTGTCATTCAGATTCTCACTGAAATATGCTATAGGTTTATTGTCTTGTCTCAAGATTTCTCCAATTTCTACTCCACTAGCATCACATCATACTTGAAACATCTTCCCGAAATCTGGTAAGACCAGAATCGGTTGTTCTGTTATCTTCTCCTTCAATATTCTGAAACCTTTCTCAGCTTCTTTTGTCCACTTAAAATACTTGTTCCTCTTCTTCAATGTATCTAATATTGGTGGACATATACCATTGAAACCTATAATGAACTTCTCATAGAAACTTTCTAATCCATGGAAGCTTCTCAACTAAAATATGCTTCTCAGCGATGGCCATTCTCTGATTGCTCTCATCTTCTCTGGATCCATCTTCAATTCATTTGAAGAGATTACAAAACCCAAGTAAATGAGTTATGTCTTCATAAAAGAGTATTTCTTCAGATTTATCAACAACATCTCTCGCTACAACCTTCTTATTATTAATGTTAAGTGCCTCAAATGATCTTCTTTAGTTTTATTGAAGACTAATATATCATCCAAATATACAATCACAAAATTACCAATGAAATATTTTAATACCTCATTCATCAACCTCATAAAAGTACTTGGGGAATTCATCACACCAAATGGCATAACGATCCACTCATATAACCATTCGTTTTGAAGGTTGTTTTCCACTCATCACCTTCTCTCATCCTTATCTGGTGATATCCACTTTTCAGGTCTATTTTCGAAAAAATAGTTTGCTCCGCTCAAACAATCCATTAAGTCATCCATCATGGGAAAAGGTAATTTGTACCTCATGGTGATTTTCTTTATGGCTCTTTAGTCTGTACACATTCTCCATCCTCCATCCTTTTTTGGACTCAAAAAAATTGGTACCACGCATGGGCTCAAGATTTCTCTGACTAAACCTTTGTCCATCAAATCCTGGACTTGTTTCTTTACCTCCTCATTCTCTTGAGGTGTCAATCTATATGTTTATTTGTTTGGTAAACTCGCTCCTAGTATTAGATCAATATGATGGAAGATACTCCTGATAGGTGTAAATGAGTGAGGTAACTCATCCACTACTATGTCAGCAAAATTCTTTAACGACTCCTGAATTTCTTCAAGTAGATCATCCATAGAAGTACTTGTAAGGATGACTCTAAGATTCCTCACCACATCAAATTTCATCTCATATTCCTTCTTGAATTCACTTAATATTTCCTTCCCACTGATGAGAAGTATACTTGTGTTGGCTTCTTCCTTTACATTCTTATCCTCTATTGGTAGTAGCATGTGTCTCCTACCATTTTTCTCCAAGCTATAAGTATTTTTTCTCCCATCATGAATGGAATTTTTGTCAAACTTCCATGGTCTCCCCAACAATATATGACATACATCCATGGGAATAACATCACACAAAATCTCATCTCTATATCCTCCTATCTTAAATTCAACTAGGCATTGTTTAGTTACCATTACCTAGTGTCCTTTTTGCAACTATGAGACTCTATATGGACTTGGATGTGCAGTTGTATCCAGCTCCAATTTCTACACCATCTCTTTGGATACCAAGTTATTAGTTCTCCCACTATCAATTATTACCTTGCATACCCTATGTTTAGTCTTGCAAGTAGTTCTGAACAAACAATGCATTTGCACTAGCTTTTCTACTTCTGGCTCTAGCTTCAAGAGAACCTTCTTCATCATCAAAGACCTTCCATATTCTGTGCCTTCTGCCTCAACATTCCTCTTCTACGCTTCTGAAATGTGATCTTCACCTCCTCCTTCTTTATTTCTCTCGGGGCATTCCCAAGACATGTGTCCTGGCTTTCCACAAGAATAACACTTCACCTCTCCTCCTCTGCCTCTTCCTCTTCCTCGAGGAAAAGGATTCCTTCCACCATACTGTCTCCCTCGGGAACTTATTCCTCTTTCTAGGTGACTATGTGGTTTTCCAATCTCAACCTTAGGATTATGTGCCTTGTCATGCACAATTCCTTTACCTCTATTTATACTTCTCCCTCTGCTCCATTGACTTTGTTCCCTGGCCAATTTCTCTTCTACCTTCAGTGCAATCTGATAAGGATCGTCCACTGTCCTCACTGTCATCATGATGATTTCATCCTGGATTTCATATCTCAGGCCCTTAATATACCTGGAAACATTTTCATCATCATTTTCTCTATGTCCATCCCTTATGTTCAACTTATAAAATTCCTCTGTGTATTTGTTTACTGTCAGTCCTTTTTGTCTCAGGTTCTATAATTTCCTGAACGGATTTATCTGATATTATTTGGGTATGAATTTATCTTTCATCTTGGCTACCATTCTATCCCATTTCTTGATCTTTTTCTTTCCTTTACTTGTTTTGTCAGCTTGTAGTTCATCCCACCACAATGGTGTGTTTCCCTTTAATCTAGTGACAGCATGTTTTACCTTCTTCTCCTCATCAACATCTTCATAGTCGAAGTACTTGTCCATTGCTTATCCAATCCAACATTTCTTCAACATCTAAGTTTCCTTCATACATCGGGATTTCTATTTTTTCTCTAGCTCCCATTTTGAAAACAACTCTCAACAAGCGTTCCTCTGCAACATCTTCTCCTACAACTTCTTCAACTTCCACTTCTTCTCTCTATGCATCACTGACGTCTCCAAAATTAGGTGTTATTCTTTTTTTTATCTCCATAGCATCTAATCTTGCGCGAAATTCTCTTATCTCCCTTTCCACAACTCGATTTGCTACATGTTTCTCCACATGTATACTAGGAGGCATGGTGCTATGATTTCTCCTTTGCATAGGTGCCACTTGATGTATTTGATACCACTATATGTTATCAAACTATCTCCTCTCTTTCCTACAAAAATTTAAAATTTGTAGCTCTGATACCACTTGATGCAACCCCCTTCTCTCCTCGGGGTTGTGCACCCTCCCAATCAAGGATCTTCAGTTACTTGAGTCGAATCATCTCTTTGTGCCTTTTCTAGACCCATAATTTAATTCACATAGGTCCCTTGTTGTTACCCACACAGGTTCAATTCACCCACACAGCCTTTTCCTAGTGCTTCTGGTAACTTTAAACAGCAAGCGCTAGATCCTCTGCTAGGCTCCTCCTCCTTATGACCACATGCTATAACCTCCGACTATCCCCCTTTGAGACTCTGGGATTTTGGAGTTCCAAGTGTTCCAAACACCTTTTTCCCTGGAGTGTAAATCCTCCAAAGTGACAGATCTTTCGCCACACACCCTATTCCAATGGACAGCTCGGATGAACTCTGACGCTTCGACCTTCAGATGTTCTCATTCCTTCACACTTCAATTCCTTCGTAGTGACTTTCCTCTGGAGTAAATCTCCACTCTCCACATGTCCCTCTGTTCATCAATGACCCATGTTGACTCTGTCCTTTGGGACTTTTGACCTTCTGAAATTTACTCAGCAATTTCCTCGAAGTGTTCTATCACTAGAGTGATAGACCTGACGCCAGATGTTCCAACAACGGATGGATAGGATGATTCCTTACCTTTGGATATCTGGACAAATTCTGGTCAATGACTCCTCTTCCTCCTCAACATTTCCTCTAGGGTACACACTTTCGAATTCCACGATCTGATGACGCATATCCTTCTCAGATTGATGGCCATGATATACTTGACAGCTTCGGGACTTTGACGATCCCTCTCCCTGAACACCTTCAAACCTATGAATACACAAAGTGTCGAAGGAATCTCAGGCTATCCTTCGAGCAACTTCCCACAGATCTCGCGGTCTGGAAAGTTCACAATTCCTCTGAATGGATACTACTCGTTGATTGTGAAATTTTCAGTGGGCTCCTCCCTTCTGAAGAAAGTTTGTTTTCTATGTCTTCTGAGCTTGTTCTTCCTTGGAAATTTTAAGCTTCTCAGAATGTTTCTTCTTCAACACTTAATCCTTGCAACTTTTCAAGATAACTTCTTTGACACTTAGCCAAAATTCAACCCTATGCATGTCTTGCAACAAGTTTCTTCCACTTACCCCTTTGTGGGAGACTGTGCACTCCTTGTAACAGTTCACAAACGGCTCAATTGGTCCTCCTGAACAATATGATGTTGACTTTTTTCTACCTAGTCCCACCTTGTGTGGTCCTCTATTCTCTTTGAAAACAAAGCTTCATGTTACCTCTCCTGAGATTCTGAGTCAAACTAGACTCTGTCAACACACACCTTGTAGACACTCTACACTCCTTGCATATAAAGCTTTACGTTATCTATTTTGAGCTTCTGAGTCGAACTAGACTCTATCAATGCACACCTTGCGGAAACTATGCCCTCCTTGCATAATCTCAAAGAAGAGAAACAATTGAAACTTATCTAATCCTCAAAGGTTCATACATTCAACCATGTAAAGCATTCATAACATAAGAACAAGTAATAACATAGAATTACAATTAAACAGAAAACCTACCATTCATTCAGATAGACATAGTAACAACAACACCAAACATTTGGATCAATGCTTCTCTGTTATATTGATTCAAATGTTATGTACATGGATTCTTACAATTTCGATAAACTTCATCAGTCTCAACTATAATAATATTTGGCTGCATTAGTCTTCAACAACTTTCAACAATAACCTTCAACAACATTCAACTATAATAATCCTCAACAACCTCATTTGGGAAACAAAACATATATTTATACAAAAAGATCTAATAGATCCTTTCCCTCCGACTACCTTAGTTCTATCTTATCAAATTAAAATCTTTCAACTACTAAGGCTTATTACAATAAATGAATGGTACAGACAAATAAGAGCGAATGCTTCGGATCTGTACTGCTATTAAATACATTACAAAAAATGCAATCTCCATCGATCTCACGTGATGATTCAGCCTCTTAACATTTAATATCTTCTTTAATTACAATATTTTCAAGATATTTATATGATATGTCATCTTTAAACTTGAAATCACTTCAAAATGCATGCTAGGGCATTGAGTTTTCCTCCACTAGCATGTTGGTGAGGATGCTCCTCCATCGTATTTCATTGTAATATATCTTCTTTCATTTCATTCCGAAAATAATTTGGATCAAAGATATTTGTGAACTTTGGCACTGCTTGGTCCCTTTCCTATCGCAGTGTGGTCCATTTTGTATACAGGTCGTCATAACTTCCAACAAGGTAGTATTGTTCTTTAATAGCATCCTTGAAGGACTCCTAGGTGAGTGCAACTGTAAATAATGAGGGTTCCTCTATTTCCTTTTACTCACAGAAAGTATCCCATGAATATTTGACATGGGGGACAACTTTGAGGAGCACACAATTAATATTTTCTCTATTCAAAAAGTTATGGAAAGAAAAATAACCTTCTAAAAGATTCAACCATTTGTATACAATATCTGCGTCTATTTGAACTTCAAATATAGGAATAACAAATTTGATCTATACCTTCAACAGGGTGGTGCTTCCGCTCAAGGAAGATGCATCACATATTGGTATATGTCGAAGGATATGCACAAAGTTATCTATCATCTCATTCCTATGTTGTGTGATCACTTCTAGGACCAACAGTTTGAAATGATCTCTTGTCCCATCATATTTATTTTCTCCCACCATGGAAGGCCACTTGGGCATACAAAATCTCTTGTCCTCAAGAGAACAAGCTTGAGACCCAACTCTTTGTACCTTGACATCATCAGGTACAATCACTAAGAACGACAAGGAGAAAACCACTATAATACCACTGATCCATATTTTATGAGAAAAATGAAATGAACACAAATTATTATTATTATTATTATTACCACAGAGACACAATGAAAAATAATAGAGATATAGTAAAAATGGCTTCTATTGAATAAAGAAATATGCTAAAACTGTAAAATGAAGACTGAAAACAAGCCTGCTAGAATGGTGGGGGATTATCTCTAAGAAGAGATGTGACAATTGTGTTCATTCACAAGAATATTAGTACAATGAGGCTCTGAAATCCTTTTTACAATAAATATGAATGCCAAAACCCTAGACATCCAAAAACCTAACCGTAGGAGATGAAGTGTCAAAAGTCATGTGGGCCCCGTTGGGGTAAGTTTGTACATCAACTTCCCAGGGTCGTAATTTTTGCATACAATATTCGTTTTAGGTGCATGATATCCTGTTGGAAAGGTCAATCCAAGGAATACACATTATGTCATGAAACTATAACTCTGTCTACAATTTGACTATGGTGATACCTAAAAACATTGTTTAGGGCCTCAAAACGACCCTAGAAGTTCAACACCCAAAAACTAGGAAAACACTACCAAGATGAGCCAATTGGAATAGGTGGGTGGCCACCAATATCCACCTGGATCACATAGGCACTTGAAGATAGAGTGTTATGTCAAGAATCCCTCACAAGCTGGTAAAATTCCTAGACTAAAGAATGTTAAGGAAAGAGTGTAGGTGCAACCACAAAGGCTTGGGATTACAAGCAGATATAATTATGTGTAAATGAATTCATTGAGAGCAATCCACCTATTCTAATCAAAGTGATCAGTGGAATCAAGGTGAAAAAGAATATCATTTAAGTGGAGAAAGTAGTTAAATATTATTCACTTTAAAGGAAGATAAGGTAAACATAAAGAAGTACATTCTGGGCAGATTTGTTCTAAGTGGATTGGTATGTCAGGATGCTAGTATTATGATAAAAGGGGACTTAATGTATACATGGATATAAGGGAAACGTTTCCAAGGATCATCCATATAGTTTTGGAGTAGTACCTACATTATTTTTATCAGAGTACTACAGTGGAATCATGGTATGAATGTTATAACTTTAGGGGTGAAGCAATGGAGGTGCATGTATGATGAAAAGTTCCAGTGGACACATAAAGTAATGCATCATGTGTAGAATAGTTCTAGAAGTATGTAACCATACTTAAAGGAAATGAATTACACAATTATAAGTGCATTCTAGAGTTGGATGAAGCTTAGGAGTAATTGAAGATAATGGGAAAGGTACCATTAGGTGGAATCCAAATTATTTGAGTCTATTGTAACACTCAAAGAACTATGAAAACAATAAAAAGAATATTAATAATGCATGTAGAGAATGTTGGGTGCAATGCAAAGGTGTTGAGCACATGCCCAAGGTAGAATGGGATGTCAATTCAAAATAATTCAAGCATGGAGGTAATTTTATGAAGGGAAATAAATAAGGAACCATGAAGAATAAAATGGTTATATACTTTCTATGGAATGAAAAAGAAGCAAAATCATAGGAGAACCCATCTCAAGTGGAAATGAGCCATTGGTTATATTTTAGAAGGATGGAAGTACCGATGGAATTTAGGAATTCAATTTGAGACCCAAATCGGTTAAGAAAGGAGAATTAAATGGTGAAATCAAACACAAGAACTGAAGTGCCCAGACAGGGCAAGTTGAATTAGTTGGTTTAGTAAAGTAATTGGATGTTGAAGATCTAGGAAATAGATGAATGCTAAAAATTAATATCAACATAGTGTATGTCAAGAAATGCAAAAGTGGTAAAGTGTGGTTGGATGAAAAGTGTTCGTGCAAGAAAGAAATCATGTTCAATGATTCCAGTAAGAGAGTAAAGGGATACAATAATTCAGTGAGACTTGAGGACAAAAAGAGAAAACAAAAATAAGGTGGTACATGAAGAAAGAGGTTGTTGCAATTGTTTTAGCAGCAATTATGATATGACCATTTGGATAGCCATATATATAGCATAGGAAGTTGAAATGCAAATGAAGCCATAAGCATGCTAAGGATGCATTCTTAGTGCATATAAATAAGCATTGGTGAAAGTAGATTTGTTAATATATATATATATATAT
>JZKD02S0921002.1:0-13916 GCA_000966675.3 Picea glauca | reverse complement strand
GTTGGCCCATCATCCCTTGGCGCTCTCTCTTACTTGATCAAAAAAAAATTCTAAATCGGCTGAATGAACCACCCCAATAATTCAACATACACCTGACCATCACCTAATCGACCATTTCCCTTATATGACTAAAAATACTTTTCCAATCTGGTCGACCTGACCGTCATCCCATTAGCTTGTCAGCCATTTCCTTTGGCCAACTCTAACACTTAGAAAATTTGTGGTTAATTCCCAAAACATTTGGGTCATCAATCTCCAATCCAAGATGATCTTGACCATCGATTGGCTCCAACCTCCTAAAGGTTGAAATGAATCCAAATCACCAATCTACCTCCTTTTCCCAACAACTGAAAATAAATCTTGGTTGTCGATCTGGTAACTTTGTCAAAGTTTGAAAACAATAGAAGTTTTTTATTTTTTCAAGGATGAATCTAAGCCATTAATCTCAATATCAAACATGATATTATTTGTTGATTCATCAAAATGTACCCAATGCTATAGAGGCCATTAATACTCAAATATTTGACCTTGTAGGTTGAATATAACTATGAAACTCTGCAAATTGACTCCATTAATTTTTTTAGATAGTCTTGAATCATTTAAACTCAAATATTCCTACGAATTTTAGGATTTTATATCTAATTTTCTACCATTTGTTTTACCAAATTCTCTCATACCAAAGTTTGCAACAATGACTTTCCCAAATTTATGCTCTTCGTAGCCCATACTAGTCTAGTGTTTCAACCAAAAGCTATGATACCACTCTGTAACATACCCAACCACCAAGTTGGGTCATGCTACCTCAAAGCGCTCTCCAAGAATACTCTAAAACTAACTTGTAACATACCCGATACAACAAATACCAAAACTATTTTTCTGGATATTGATCTGAAATGTACCCATTGCCCAGGTACTTCCAGATTCATCCTCTTAGATTGATTATGAAATTCTATCCCATTCTTTAAAATAAATAAATAAGGATTCAACACATGCAATTAACAAGAACATGTTAAACCATCCAATAAATGAACAACATACCATGCACAAAAAATAACCAGCAAGCATGCACATGGAAGTACATCTCAGAGATAAATAAATACATAGTGGAATACACATTATATAGAAAAGAAAGAGAGCACTTATATTTTCTATTAGACATTCACCAATTGTCTACAGACCAAGGATTTTCCTCCCAAACATAGACAATGTTATTCATTCACTCTCAACAATAGTGTTTCCCCTGAGCTAGGGATATGAATCCACAAGGACGAGTTCTAGAACAAATCTAAAATGCATCAGTTAGCTAGCAAGAGCTTATGTTTTCACAACCACACAACAATCCTAATTTACATCTCTCTTCCCCTTCAGCCTATATAACCCAAATAAATGAACCTCTTTATATTCCATTGAGTCCCTCAATTTTTTCCATTTCTGTCTAGGGATCCAATGCTATTTCTCAGGAAATATCAATGCTAGAAACTACAATGATTCTTAGTTGTGGACAGTTCTATAAAAAGTGCCATCAATCTCATGCACACAGGAACTCATTCCCTCCTAGAATGATCAGTAAATCCTCACAACTGTCTAGAAATGGCTCTCTACCTCTCATCCGAGATTGGATCCAGAAGCCTGATAGGGTTTAAAAATGGTCAAAAATGAAAGTGCTCGGAATGCGATGAAAACATTTCCATTGTGTCCGTCTCGTCTTCCTGATTCTGGTGGTATATTTTCTTCATCAAATGGGCTCCGTATGAGCAAGATACCGCGTTCTGTCCGAAAAGACAAACAGATAAAAAAAGGGATGACTGTACAGTCCATGTGGCATGTTGACTGTGCAGACCGTATGGTCCGTACAGCTGATGTGGCAATCCTAGGAGGGGACACGTGGCAGCTCCACGAGGTGACACATGGCAGGCAGATTTGGATGTACAGGAAGACAGTTGGACCAATCTAGGGGTGACACATGTCACCACTGTAAGGGTGACACGTGGCATGGATGACGTCAGCAGCTGACGTGGCAAGATTACAGGGCAGTACAACAGTTGATGTGGCAAGGTGACATGACAGTATGGTTCTAACAGGTGGTCGAATTGGCATCTGACGCATGGAAGACTTCAGTTGGGTGTTGAGGTGCCACATGGCCCAGTCGTGGGCTGCCACATGGCACCCCGTGGTTGGTTGTGGTTATATGTTAAAAATTTTGTGGCTTGGTCGGGAGTCGAACCGATGACCTCACCTCCGGATAGTGGATTGGCAGGACTGGGCTAGCTGCCTGGCCCATGGGTGGACCTTACTATACAATTGGTGTAAAATGTATTTAAGTTTAATTAAAGGAATGGTCGGTGGGGGAAAAGGGTCGGGGATTATCCCTAGCCCTCGACACGATTCAACATACAACATACGACCACATGACAGAACCGGGAGCGCGGGCGCTGCGAGTGTATGTGGATAAGGATTAGCCCCAAATCCTGGATGGATCCCACAGGACCGGGCCTTACCACCATTTTGGGCGCGAGTTTGTTGTTATAACCACCATCCGTGGACCTATGAAAGCGTCCCACGACCGGGAGCCAGCACAAACAGGGGGTCAGTGCTTAGCCTATGGGCTAGCGCTTGGCCAAATCATAGCCACATGGCTCGATATGACCATGAAAAAGGGGGTGTGTGCCCAGGGATCAGGGGATTAGTGCCTAAATCCAAATAAAATGGGTTTTTGTATTAAAGTTTTGGCTTTTATTTGTTATTCAGCCTATTTTTAATTGATTTTCTCCATTTTTGGGAGATATTGGGCATTTTTGGAGCCCAAATTTTGGGAGGAAGTTGGAGATGAGCAACCAACTTCAAATCTATATAAACCAGGCATGTTTGAGGCCATGGAGGATAGTCAAGGACAGAAAAGAGTAGAGTTATGCTAAAGAGAATCCAAGCCAAAGCCATTTTGATGCAGGGAAGATTTTGAGGAGCAGACGTTGTCGGGTCATTTCTGGGAGCTCCGGACGTTGGTTTTGCGTGCCATTTTCTTTGCAGGGTTCTTGAGATATGGAAGAACATGACTAGATCAGTCTTGTAGCCATTTGACATTGCAGAGATGTAATTTTGAGCTTTTGAACATAAATAAAGAAGCCTCCCCCATAGAGACAAAGGCCCGAAGACGTAGGCAAAGTTGTGTCGAACTCCGTTATCAATCTGCGTGTTATGGTTTGTTGTCTTTTATTTCATTTCAGATCTGAAAATGTGTATATGGTTGTCATAATTCCTCTTCTTTCCTCATTCTTTCACTAAGTCTTCTCAAATGGTTAATTAACGCATGCAAAATCAAAACTCAACCATAGTCATTAAAAGATCCTACAGATCAACCTCTAGTTGTTCATTTCCATACCCAGACAAAGATCACATGAATTATCAAGAGTGAATCAATGATTAACAATGAATTATCAACTAAATGAAAGAGTTAAAAGAGTGAACCCCCAAATATTCCAAAGAAGGGTTTGTATATTTACTTGGAAATCAAGAACCACATGGCCTTTCCCCAAGAAACTCATCTAACCACTTTTCTTAATTAAAACGAATATGGGTAAATAAAATATAATAAAAATACTTAACCCCTTTAACCCACTCTCTCATGGAATCATAGTCTCATATCTCTTGTGTCCTTGTTTTTCCTATAGCCAATCATGTATTTTATTAATATATATGAAGAATTACATTTCCTAGGCACTTTGGCCCCTTTTTAACTTTACTGGCTCACCAAACTAATTCACAATTATGGAATACATTCTAGTCATAGGGATCAAAACTGAGGCGTTATAGGGACAATATTTTTCCATCTATAATAGAAAATCGGTCAGGAATCAGATTTGGAATTTTATTCTCTAGCCAAATTTTGTATAAATGTGGAATTGACAACTTTGTGCTTTTTCACTTTCTCCATACTTTTTAGCCAAAATTGGTTATTTGCAAAATGGAGTAGAACTGGGAAAAATCCACGAGAAAAAGTTGTTTACATTGATGTGTAGGAAAAATGTCGACTAGATAATTGTTTTTGGATTAGTTATCTAGAGTTCCTTTTTCTTCTCCAAAGTTTCCAAAAATCCTCAAAATGCACCCGAGAATAGTGGATTTTGAACTATTTTCATATCCCCATACCAACCCATTTTGAATTTTTCTAGGATCCAAAATGGGTGTGTTCATGTCTAGTTTTTTGGATATCTATCAAATTTTCACCTTTAACCGAGTCTCGGTTACAGAGAAACACTTAAATATTTAAAAACCATTAATTCATGTTTTTTATAAAATTTAACCAGAATTAGCCAGTGGCCATCACCGAAATTTTTGTAGACCTCATATCTATGGACACACCCCTAAAATTTCATCTTATTAATATTTGAAATGCTCACGTTCTGGTTTTATGGCACCCATTCATTGGTCGATCCCCATAAAACTAAGTCAATTATCGTCAAAATTGCTATCAATTATCACAATTTCTCTTGACAAGCAATCCCAATATGATTTTATTTTTAAATGGGGCTTAAGGCACATTCCAAATTCCTAAATATTTGGATCATCTAGATATAGTAGGCTATTTTAAAGAAAAAAATTAGAAATCTCAAATTTATGGATTCGTGGATGTTTAAGGTTCCAACATCCGACCTCCAGCTCTTCCAAAAAATTCTTTCGTCTCCGACCACAACCTGCCACCGTGGCCTTGATAATGGGAAACTCTATTGATATGGAACTCTAATGTGTCACTATTGATGTGCACTCTATCATGGAACTATGGCATGGCACTCTAGCATGCCACTTTTGATGTGGCACTTGCCTCAATTATCTAGAATCTCGGATTTTCAATAAAATTTACTTAAAATATTTTCTGAATTTTAGGATTCCTCGATGGTCACGGGTCCAATTCCCAGTTATGTCATCTGGCATCCAAATTTTCCATAAAATATTAATTTAAGAAATTTATGGATTTTCAGATGGTCATGGATCTCCTTCTCAGTTTCACCATTCAACATTTGACTCTTTCATAAAAGCTTACTTCAATTGTTTTCTAGATCTCCACCTTTCCATATTCTGCCACCCCTACCACTTAATCTTGATATATCTAATAGTTTATATTTATCCAATATAACATTTTTTATTAAAATTATTCTTAAATAATCATGGTTATTAACGATATTTCATAATCCTAATATATCTAATGGTTGAGGATGATCTAATCTGATGGCTCTGGTTAAATTCAATTTAAAGGTACCTAAACATTTTCTTTCTAAACATTCTTATAGGATACCATGAAGAATTTATAATTGAGAGTATCATGACCAATTTGGCCTTGAGCATGTTGATTCAAACCTTGCACCCATAATCCATCATCCCCAAAACAATTTCTGAGTGATTTTTATTTAAGAATTTGGGGCTTTTTCCCAATGTTTCCATGATCATTCTGCAAATCCTAATTTCGATCGATTTTCCATATCTTTCCCTAGGAATTTTGATAACCATTCTTAAAATCTCCTATGAATTTTTCAACCAAAAAATATTCTTTAGCATGATGTATCTAGCCCATGCAAGTTCGGTGTTGAACATGTGGCTCTGATGCCAATCTATAACATTCCCCACTAATAAACCCATAACAAAAAAAAAAATGTGATAACATTAAACTAAATGTATCTAATTTTTTTTCCAAAACATGTATGTAGATAATTATAATCACACACAACAACATATAATTCATTCAAAACACACATTTTATGCACAACAAATTAAACCCATAAATAAAATTGCATTACATAGATAAAATCACTTATCGTTTAACAACAATGTGCAACTAGTTGTATAGGATGAATGTTCCAACCAACCATAGAATTTTTTCTCCAAATCTCAATAAAAAATCACCCCCGAGCTAGGGCTAGGTATCCACAAGTGAGGGTGTCTTTCGAGTATCCACTCATAGCCCAATTGTACCCACAACCAACTGAATTTTCCTACAATTATCCTAATCCTTCAATTCTTTTCCTCTCAACCTGCACAACCCAAGGAATGGGATCACCCTTCACTACACATAGTCCCTCAAGCCTTTCCACTTCCCTCTAAGGCTCCAACAACAAGCTGACTACTATAGGGTAATTTCTTTCATGAAATCTCACTCTATGGGCCTAATATCATGTGTATTCATGCATTTTCAACTCCAAAAAATATACCATCATGCTCACCATGGCTTCCTTCAAGCTCCAACACTCCGCTGTCCCTTGTTGTCCCCAAAATCTAGTTGTAAAACCTCCCTTCATTTTCCATATGAATTTTCCTTTTCCCCCAAGCAAGTTGAATCTCACACTCCCCAATGTTTATTGTACTAATTCATCACAATGATCCCAATAACTATGGGATGTGACTTCTCACACCCACGCTCTTACATGTACTCAATGATATGGATCTCATACACTCAAATGGAAACTTAGAAGGTTCACTCAAAATAACAATTTTAATAAAAATTATTGGTATTTAAGAAACATGAATAAAACCCCCTTAGACACCTCCTTTGTTGTGGAAAATCATCACGCATGACTCTGTCCATGTCCATCTACATATCACATCACATTTTATTTTATTATTTTTGATATACAATGTTTACATATTACATTGCTTGGCCCACATCAATATATCATATTTACATTTATATCATTAAAATAGGGATTAAAAACAAGGATGTTACATTTAAGTTGGAACTCCACCATTTCAATATGGATTAAATTATATATATTGAGGGGTGGGGAAGATGGGAAGGGATTGGTAGGGGAAGAAATGGTTGGAAAAGGATGTGTAATACATGTTTTCCGTTTTATTTGGGCATTCACCACCTTTTGAGAATCCCTAGCTTGTTGAGAGGATTCCAACCAAGTAGTAGGATGAGACATTAATATTTGGGAACATATATCTTCCATCAAACCATTGGTAAACAATTCCACAAAGAAGTTATTTGACATGCTCTCAGTGTGTATGGTGAGTTTCTCAAAAGTAGAGATGAACTCTTTGAGTGTACCAGACTGTTTAAGCTTGGTTAAGTGGCCTAATTAATGAGTGTCTATTTCAAAGTGTTCATAAAGGTCGAATACATATTGTTTCTAAAAAATATAATTTGCATCAGATTTGTTATTCCCGTTCTACCATTTCCATTTCTCATTATCTAAATATAAAACACTCACATGAAGTTTCATTAAGTCATTGATGATGTCATGAAGGGACAAATATTGTTCCATCTAAATGGCCTAGTCTATGGGGTCAAAGTCATAAAATTTGTTGAGATCCACTTTAAGTAATTGATGTTTCATCTGATTCAAATGGTCATGAACAAATGTTTGATCTGAGGATTCATGTCTCTCCAATTAGTACAATTGGTCGTGGTACTAGAAATCCTTGAACGAATCATACATGACCATACGTTTGGATAGTTTTTCTGGGATTGAGTCCAGTTTCATTAGCTTTACATTGAGGAGTGGGAGTGGTTTATTTTTTTTTGCAACTCATCAAACATATTTTCCAAGGAGGATACTTGATTTTTTAGATCAATGTTTCTACTTTCCATAGATATGGGATCCACAAGAAAAACAATTTGGACAACTGGTTTGGACAGTTGGTTGTCATTGATCTCAGCCTGTTGATATTGGTCTTATTGATAGATGACAACCCTTAGATATTGATGTCAACCCTTGAATAAATTCTAATAGAAAATTCCAGTATCCCCATATGTGTTGTTAAGGAACCCAAAGTTAATCAAGGAAATATGGACATCAAGGACAATGTAACTTCAAGTAAGACTATCCTAGATGGATAGTACATGTCATAAAATTTCTTATGATAAATGGTTCATCACGTGGTTCCTCATGATTAGTGATATATGTATTTGTGAAGTTGGAGGACCCTAAAGAGTAATATAGAATCCCCTAGAAGTTCAACAAGAAGTCAATTATTCTAGAAGCTCCTAGAAATTCATCAAGATGTTTTTTAGTCAAAGTGGTTGCAACTAGAAGTTAATTATGGGTAAATTTGTTGCAACAAGAAATAAATTAAATAATAAAGTGGTTCAAACAATAATTTATTTAAGGTAAAATAAGTTATGAGTTGAATAATTATGGAAATGTTAGTTGCAACAAGAAAGTGGGTTAGCCCTAGAATAAGGAAAAGTGGTAAATTAGTTACAAGGTATCCCCTAAAGGAACTCACTTGGGAGGTATAAATAATATTATAAAAACAAGATCACAGAGAGATAAAAAAAAAATGTGGAAATAAAAAAGAGAAGATACACAATACAATAGAGACTTAGATATACATGGTTCACCTAGTGTGGGATATGTCCACCAGAGAAATTTCCAAGTCCTTCCTTTATTATTATCCAACAAATGAAGGGATACAACCTACAACACACCCACTATAACTTTCTCTTCTTTCTCTCACAGTCTCCTCTCTCAGAATACAATATTCACAATAATACATAGCCGCAATACAATTCCCTCATAAATGATGGTTTCCTTCGAGGGAAAAAAAAACCTAACATAACTTCTATCATCAGATATGTGACCTTATAATGAATAGTCTATATTTACTATGAAATTACAATATACATTTACAGGGAATGTTTCCCTCTGGGGGCCCGCTTTCCCCTAGACCCCCAGCTAGGGGGATGAGCCACACTGCAACCCCCCCGGCGTGGATGGGTGTAAAATATTCATGGGGTATAAACATGACTTAAAACAAAGACATCTGAATCAAGAAGATAATAAAGCTCCACAACCAACAATCTCCCACTGGGAGACTGATAAAAAACACTCCATTGTTGTTGTACTCGTTGGAATATGATCCAACTTGGACCTAGAAAATTTATCATCTTCATATTCATGCTTGAATACCAGTTGAAATTGAGCAAGAACTCAGTTTCTCCATAGTTACTCCCTTTGCTAACATGTCTATAGGATTCTGGATAGTGTGTATCTTTTCCAAATTCAAATTTCCATCTTCCAAGATGGATCATATGAAATGGTACCTCAGTTGTATATTCTTAGTATTTGAATGGAAGGTTGAGTTCTTTGCAATATGAATGGAACTCTCCCTGTCACAGTACAACCTAATATTCTCTTGTTTATTTCCCAATTCCTCCATAAACCTATGTAACCAAATCATGTATTTACTAGCCTCTGTAACAACAACATACTCTACCTCTATTGTTGAAAATGAAACAACATTTTACAGTTTTGAAATCCAACTTATTGTTGTTCCACCTACAGTAAAAACATAGCATGTGGTGCTCCTCATGCTATATTTATCACCTTCCATATATGAATCAACATATCCCTATAGAACAATGTCTGAACACCCAAAACATAATGCATGAGTAGAAGGACCTCTCAAATACTTGAGAATCCACTTTACTTCCTCCCAATGTTTTTTACGTGGATTTTTCATATACCTACTCACAACTCCCACTACATGTGCAATATCTAGCCTTGTGCAAACCTTTTCATACATCAAGATGCAAACAATTTATGACTACAGGACCCAATACATGTATTATATCTCCTCCTCTATCTTGGGACACATTTCCTTATTTAATTTGAAATGGTTGGCCAAAGGTGTACTAACTGGTTTTTCATTCTACATTATAAACCTCTCCAACACCTTCTCTATGCACTCACCCTGAGACAATGTCAATTTGTGATTCTTCCTATCTCTTGTTATTCTCATACCAAGGATTTTATTTACATCACCCAAATCATTCATCGCAAATGAATTAGATAATTTCTTCTTGAGCACATTTATATCTTGCATATTAGACCATGCAACAAGCATGTCATCTACATACAATAGAAAGATAATATAGCTTGCATTTTCTATCTTTTTAAAATAAACACAGTGATTAAAATGGCATCTATTATAACCTTGTTATGTCATAAACCTATCAAACTTCAAATACCACTTCCTTGGAGCTTTCTTTAGGCCATACAATCTCTTCTTCAACCTGCATACCAAATTTTCCTTCCCTTTTACCCCATACCCATGTGGCTACTACATATAAATCTCTTCCTCAAAATCCCCATGGAGAAAAGTTATTTTTACATCTAATTATTGAATATGTAAATATTCTACTGGCACAATACTTAAAATAGTCCTAATTGAAGTCATTTTAACAAAAGGAGAAAATATTTCATCAAAATATATACCTTTATTTATTAAAAACCCCTTTACAACAAGTCTAGCCTTGTATTTCTTTTTGCCTCCATATTCTTTCTTCAACATGTAAACCCATTTATTCTGCAATTCTCTTTTTCCTGCAGGAAACTGAACCAAGTCCCAAGTCTAGTTATTTACCAAGGAATCCATTTCCTCTTTCATGCCTTTCTCCCACTTCTTTCTAGTGTCTAACTACATTTCCTCTTCATAACATTTAGGTTCACTAGAATCAGTCAACAATAAATAATACAATGAAGAGGAGTATCATTCAAGGGGTCTACTTAACTTGGTAGATATTCTAAAAACACTTGTAGGAGTTTGAGGTACATGTTTCTCTTGTTGTTGTACATTTTTATTTTATGGTACCTTTGGAATTTCGTTTTTAGTGATCTCATCAAGCACTGTGTATTCTAGTTTTTATTTTTCCAGTTTATTTCCCTGCAACTGATATTTGTACATGACCTTCTCATTGAATATGACATCTTTTCTCCTAATGATTTTGTTATTTTCACAATCCCATAAGCGATAACCAAAATAATTAACATTGTATCTAATAAAGGTACACTTCTTGGATTTTTCCTCAATCTTTTTTCTATTTTATTTATCCATATGGAAAAATGCTTCACAACCGAAAGTATTCAAAAAGAATAGTTTACCTTTATACCTGTCCATGCCTCCTTTGGAATTACACCATCCAAAGAGCTTGAAGTTCCTCTGTTTATTAATTAAAAAACAATATTTACAACATCTTCCCAAAACTGTAAGGGAAACCCATAATGCAATCTCATACTCCTTTCATGATCCATGATTGTCCTGCTCATCCTTTCTAACACACAATTTCCTTGTGGTGTTCCTGGAACTATTTTCTCTCTACGAATACCATGGTATGAATAGTAATCATCAAACTCCTTGTTGCAATATTCACCTCGATTGTCTGATATGAGACACTTGAACCTTTTTCCTATTTCATTCTCAACCAAAGATTTCCATTTCTTAAAAGTATCAAAAACATCAGATTTTTGTCGAATGCAATAAACCCAAGTTTTTCTTGTTACATCATCAATAAAAATAACATAATAATGAGAGCCACCAAAAGATGATACTTGCATTATTTCCCATACATACATGTGCAAAATCTCTAATATTTCACTCTTATTTTCTTTTTCGACTCTGAGAAATCTGACTCTCTTATGTTTTCCATAAAAACAATGCTCACAGAAGTCCAAATCAATTTGTTTAAGATCTGAAAAAAATATTCTTTTGTGAATTATTTGCTTCCCTTTCTCACTTGCCACAATGTTGTATCCACTCTTGCAGAAGCTAAAGAGATAGAAGAGTCAGTATTACTAGTACATAAATACAATGTACCTACCTTCTCTCCTTTTTCTATCACCAACTATCCTTTGGTGAAATTCCAAACCTTATCTATAAATATGGATATACAACCTTCACTTTCCAACTGCCTTGTTGACATTAGATTTTTCCTTAGATATGGAACATGTCTTACCTCTTTCAACAACCACCGGTTTCCATTCCTTTGCTTTATTTTTACCTTTCTCATTCCAACAATTTTGCATGGTGCATCATCACCCAAATGAACCTGTCCAAAATCACGTTGAACATAATCTAGAAATTTTTTCCTATGGGGTGTGGCATGAAATGAATCCCCTAAATCTACTACCCAAGTCTCGAAAATATTATCTACTAAAAGAATCAAAGAATCTTGTAACACATCACCTGTTACATTTGCTTCCTGATTTTTCTCCCATTGTCCATCTCTTAGTTTCTTTGGAGCTCTGCAGTCTTTCTTCATATGTCCTTTCTTCCCACAATTCCAACACTCTATCTTTCCCAGTCTAGATTTGGATCTTCCCTTCCTATAATTCCCACGGTTCCCTAATCCATTTCCTCTATCTTTTTGTCTTCCCTTGTTCTCCATGTTTAACGCATTACCTGATGTCTCACTTGTTCTTTTCCATCGCATTTCCTCGCTAAGGATAACACAAACAACAACATCAAATTTTAAAGTGTTTGAAACAAAGATAGAGTTACTTACAGCCATGACCAAGCCATTCCAACTTTCTGGAGATGAGAACAATATTAGAATATCCCTGACCTCGTCATCAAAGTACACTTTTACAGAACTTTGTTGATTAGTAACCGTATTAAATTCATTTAAATTATTTGCAATAGAACCATCTTCTGACATCTTGATATTAAATAATATCTTCATTAGAAAAACCTTATTGGACATCGAGAGTTGTTCATATAGTTTAGCCAATGCATCCATCAACTCCTTCATTGTATTTTCTTTCGAAATATTGAAATCCATCGACGTTTCCTAGATCAATCGTACTCTTCCTAGTGCCTTTCTGTCAAGAACCTCCCATTCTTCATCCTTCATGGTCGTCAACTTCTTTCCTATTCCACCCAATGGTAGGAACATATCCTTCTGATATAAACAATATTCCATCTGCATCTTCCATAAGTGGTAGTTTTGGCCATTATATTTCTAGACCCTAAACTGTCCATCTTCCGCCATTGCTCCCACTCGAACAAGGAACCCTCTTTTCCTACGAGTTACCTTTCACTCTGATACCAGTTGTTAGAAAAACAAGATCAAAGAGAAATAAAATAAAATAAAAATGCAGAAATAAAAAATAGAAGATACACAATAGAATAAAGACACAGATATATGTGGTTCACCTAGTGTGGGATACATCCACCAGATAAATTTCTAGGTCATTCCTTTATTACTATCTAGCAAATGAAAGGATACAAACTATAGTACACTCGTTGTAACTTCCTTTTCTTTATCTCACAATATCCTCTCATAGAGTACAATATTTGCAATAATACATAGTTGCAATAAAATTCTGTCATAAAATAGGGTTTCCTTCTAGGGAAAAAAAACCCTAACATAACTTCTTCCATCTGATATGAAAATTAATAATAAACTTTCCAAATTTATTATGAAATTACAATATACATTTACAAGGAAATTTTTCCTTCGAGGCCTTCCCCCTCAAACCCCCACCGAGGGTCTGCTTGCCCCTAGACCCCCCGATCGGGGGGATGAGCCCCCTAGACCCCACATGGGGGCCAAGCCCCCCTGCAACCCCCCCATGTGGAGGGGTGTACAGTATTCATGGGATATAAACATGGCTAAAAACAACCAAAAAATAATATATAAAATGACTCTCATTAACACCTAATGAGCACCTATTGAACACTTATTGAAAACATTGAATGTTTATATTGTAAATTGTTATGGGTAGGTAAAATTGAAAAATATGAAGTTTTTGTGTTGGTTTTTCCACGTGGGTGAGAAAAAACAAAACACTTACCTGCTTAGTTAAGCCAACTAAATAAGACATAGGTTTGTTAGTTGATTATATAACCAAATACACAAGAAACAAAAGAAATAAAACTAAAAACAAAGAGAAATAAAATGTTAGAGAATCTTGCAAGAACTAGAACCATGAAAAGAAAAAAATGGCCATCATATAGCTACCAATGGATCAATATATTTATAGGATAACACCATAGAGAAAGGAAAGGACTTATGAATCCCCTCTTTCTCCTTGGGAGGGATCTTGAGTTCCCTAATAGAGAGCTTTTCTCTTCATACAATGGAAAATGACAATGGTGAATAAATACAATGCGAGTCCTCTAAAGAGGTGAGTGGAATGGCC
>JZKD02S0921001.1:194582-219314 GCA_000966675.3 Picea glauca | reverse complement strand
TATTAGGTCTTCTTACATCCGCCTTATTCTATTTTATTGAAAGGTCTTATTAATATTGACCTTTATTACATCCGAATACATTGATATACCTATGTGCAGGTTAGGACCTTAACACCAAGACATCACCACTCCACAAGTGGAAAGAACTGAATCTCTAGAATAGTTCTGAATTACCAATTCTCGAGAGGACTTTCGACTTCGCCCCGATTCTGAGAGACGTATTATGTGAGTGAATTATTCCAGAGACTTAGTTGTTTTGTCTTCTGGATCACCGAATGGACCTTTTCCAAGACCTGAGGGCCAAGATCCTTTTTGGTCTACTGGTGTTTTTAGATAGGATCTCTTTGGCTCAAGAGTAGGCGTTGAAATCACCGTCTCACTTGCGTTCCCTAAAACCTCTGACCCAGACGCAGTACCTTTTACTATTGCTTATTATTTTCCTAGTACAGAAGCTTTGCGAGATGACCACATATCGACCCTCCCTTTAGAAATGGTCCATTACACAAATACTACGAGTATTCACATCGGGATTACAGTGGCTAGTCAAGCCCCCATTGGCACACCGCTCTCGCCCAATGTCACCTCGACGCTTCCACCCAGATACCATGCGTTGAATGATTCTATTCCCACTCCTACACAAACCCCATCCGAAACTCCTGGTGGTCTCTCTTCTTCTAGGCACTCTCCTCCTGGCTTCATTCTGACACTTCCTCAACCCCCTTTCGAAGGACCTTTTTCATCCTCTATCGGAAGCACTAATCTTAGTGGCACCATTCCGTCGTTCACACCAAATTACCAGATTCTTGTTGGTGGACAATTTCACCAAGGAGGTTTGACTCAACCCCCACTTATAGGGAAAATTCCTATTGGAACACAAATCCCACTTGGAACAGAACCCCCAATTGGAACTCAACCCCCGATTGGAGGACAACCCCCACCGACCCCACCCTACGGACAACACATACCTCCATCCTTGGCCCAGTATTGGAACCATCTAATACAACATAATCCTCAATCGATTGGGGGGCAACAGCTTCCAGCGACATCTGTTATACCCCCTGGTATAGGCCAACCATATCCAGGTACGTCCAATCCTATTTGGGTCTCGAATGCTCAAACTCACGTCCCTGTTCAAGGATATAATCCCATGAGCTACTTTCCTCCACAACAACCACAGAATCTGCCTGGGTCTTCACATTATATGTAGACTACTTATGGTCCCACTGGTTTGTCGATGAGACTCCCTCCCCAAAGCCACTAGTACCCGCATGTGAATAGACAGTTACCCTTCTTAGCCATTTTGGATCTTCCAAATCTGTCGAGGATTTTAAAAGATCTAATCCGTCACTTTCCCCAATGGCCCGCTATACCTACCAAGCTACCGTCTGACATCCCTAAATTCATTGGCAAAGCGGGAGAGGAACTAAACAATCACATCATGACTTTTCACCTATGGTGTTCATCCAACTCCTTGATGGATGACTCTATTCGTTTACATCTTTTTCAAAGAATTCTCACAGGTTCTATCGTGAAGTGGTATATAGAATTACCAGGAGGTTTCTTCGCCAACTTCAACACCCTAGCTATGGATTTCCTCACCCACTACCAATTACCGATCCATTATGAAATGAGGACCAAGATTTTGAGTTCTTTCAAACAAAACAAATCCACTCATATATCCGATCACATTCATGAGTGGTGATGGAGATGACGTCTCATCAAACTCAAACTTCTTGATCAGCTACTGGTAGAGTGGTTCAAAAAATTATTTGTGAATGACATCAGTCATGACATCACCATAGGTGGAGTTGTCACAGAAGAATAGGCCAGAAGTCGTGCTCAATACCTTGACCTCGTTTACTCACAAACGGGTACTCTTTACGACTTACTCCCTGACGCACCTCCTCCTTCCACTTCCACCACTTCAACTACTCCAGCTACTTCTCATACAGTCGATGGTGTTATTGGCACTTTCCATGCCCAACCACATTCTGCCTTAAGCACCAACCCAAAACCCACTTCTTCTAATGTTCAAAATGCTCCATCTCCTACCCCTCCCACCAGCAAGACTTCTGAGGTAAATGCAGTTCAATCTACCCCAGCCAGTAAAAAAAAATCCAGAAAGGGAAAGGGTAAGAATAAGGAGGACAAAAATACTTCGCAAGCAGAGAAAACCAAAACTCCACCTGTTGATGATAGGGATAAGCGCAAACCCTGATACCCTTGTATTATCTGTGGTGATGATCACTACATGAAGGATTGTCCACGATGCATCGAGGTTACTAAGTTCCTTCAAGGGGCCCCGAAACCACCCACTCCGACCATTTTTTCCCAACCCTTCCCCTCTCAACAATAGGCCCAATTGGTCATTCATGACCAACCTTCCCCTTCTACTACATATTATGTATTAATGTGTACTAGCGATTTAAAGAAGAATGACATCACACTCACCACTCGAGCCAAAGATTATTCTCCCTCTAAGGAGAAGGTTGATGATATACCTCCTTCATTGGTCCAACCCTCTCCCGCGACTCCACATACCAATGGTCCTCTTCATCTCGAACAATCGAGCCTTGACACAGTTCTTCACCCCCCTCCAAAGGGCATCGTTTAGAAATCGGCTTTCGATCCTCATGCTTGTGCTGCCTAGAACTACAGCTTTGTTGAAGACTTGGCCCAAGCACCTTCCGCGATTTCATCCCTCGAAGTCCTTCAAAGTTGTCCCAAACAACAGAAGGCACTGTTGAAAGATATCGGTGGAATCGACCTGACAGACACGAATTTAATAATTTTTGACTTGGAAGATCACATTCCAAGGTTACCCACTCAACTCGCATTCCAGATCCAAGTGATTATCTCTGAAAAAAACATTTGTCGAACCTTTATCGACGAGGATGCCTCGACATGTGTCATGTCTGCTACCTGCTGGAAAGCCATCGGATCTCCCTCTTTGACTGAATCCCATAACACACTCAAAGCCTTCAATGGCTCCGGTTTTAAGCCTTACGATGTCCTTCCTTCATTGCCAATCATGCTAAAAGGAAAAATAGTCCAAGTCGAAGTGGAAGTCTTTGACGCTCCTCTTGATTACAATCTTCTGCTTGGTCATAGATGGATCGATTCCATGCGTGTAGTTGTGTTGACTCTTTTTCGTTTTGTAAGTTTCCCACATCAAGGAAAGGTAATCACCATCGACCAATTAGCCTTCTTTAACTCGGATACGTGTACTGGCAACATACCGTTCATCGCCCACCCCCCCCCCCGGTTATGGGAACGTCGGTGTAGGTCTTCTCAAAGACTCTTCGTTAATGGGGACCTTCCCCATACCACCACCTGATGTTCCACACTCATCTGTCGCTTTGATCAACATGATCTCCACCTCTATTCACCGAACCCCTGCATCTCATGACCCATGGATGGTACCTGACCCTGGCGATCACCTTCGTTTCGGCGATGAAATGCCTTTGAGTCTGGTCGAATCTGCCTATCAGGCCATTCAATCAACAACCCCTTATACCCCCTCTCTTGGTGAGTTATCTCCATATTCTTTCCACGTCATTTTTCCCACGGACGAGATGATTATGTCTATCATGGAAGACACCCCTTGGAACGATAGACATCACCGTTCCATTCTCTTCCTAGAACAACACACCATCGAGAGATACCAACGGATCTCGACCCCATCGACCATTGTCGTCATTTCAACCATTCCCGAGTCCAAACACGATGTGTTTTCTGAAGGGAAATTAAGAAATATCTCACCCACTATTCCCCTCGACATATCCATCAAACCTGAAATTGTCGAAAATGTGCATATCGGAGCTTCGTGTTCCCCTAATGAAATCGTCACCTACAAGTCACTTTTCAAAGAATTTCATGACGTCTTCGCCTGTAGCTATGAAGAAATGTTGGGTATCGACCCCGATATTGTGATACATGAGATTAATACATACCCAGATGCTAAACCCGTCCGGAAACGCCTTCGTCTAGTTCACCAACGTAAAGCGACTGCTATCAAGCTTGAAGTCGAGAAACTTCTCAAATCAACTTTATTTACCCAGTGGCCCTCACTGACTGGGTTTCTAATCTTGTCCTGATCGACAAGAAACAAGGCACAATCCACGTATGCGTTGATTATAGGGATATTAAAAAAGCTTGTCCTAAAGACAACTTTCCTACCCCCTTCATCGATCAGATTGTTGACAATTGTGCCAGAAGAAAAATTTTCTCTCTGATGGATGGTTTCTCCAGATATAATCAAATCAATATTGTTCCCTAGGATCAACACAAGACTACTTTTATTTGTCCTTGGGGCACTTTCACCTATCAGAAACTTCCTTTCGGTCTCAAGAACATTGGCGCAACTTTTCAGCGTGCTATGTCTTATGCCTTCCATGATATCAAACACATCGTGCAGCCATATCTTGATGACTTACCTTCTCATTCCATGCGCCGAGTCGATAATCCAATCCACCTCCGAGCCATTTTTCTGCGTTGTCGGTTTTACCATATATGCTTGAATCCTCACAAATGCATTTTCTGCGTAGAATCTAGCCGACTTCTAGGCTTTATTGTTTCACGTCAAGGGATTAAGGTAGATCCTTTAAAGGTCGAGGCGATCCTCAATCTCCCTCCTCCTTCTACACTTCGCCAGTTACAAAGTTTGCAAGGGAAAGCAAACTTTCTTCATCATTTCATCCCGAACTACGCCAAGATAACTCTTGGATTTATGCGACTACTCAAAAAGGGGTTTGAGTTCATATGGGATACCATCGCAAACAAAGCCTTCGAATATTTGAAACTATCCCTGACACGTGCTCCGCTTCTCTTCCCCCACCGATTACAGTCGCGATTATTTCCTCTACCTCACGGCCTCAGATTACACCATCGCTATGGTTCTCGTCCAAGAGGATGATTATCATGATGAACATGTTATCTATTACTTGAGTCGAAGTCTAATGCCTATTGAAACCAAGTATTTACATGTTGAAAAACTGGCCTTGGCAGTTGTCCAAGCAGTTCAACATTTCCGACACTATATCCTCTCTCGCAAGACTACGGTGATTTCTAACTGCAACCCTATGCAACACATTCTCACACGTCAATTTCTAGGGGGAAAATACTCCAAATGGATCGTGATACTGCAGGAGTTTGACTTGGAATTCGAACGAGATAAGTCCAAGAAGTCCTTAGTGTTTTCCAAGTTGATATGCGACTTTCCCTGCTCTGAAACGGAAAATGTAGCAGTCGATTCATTATCTGATGAATCCCTTTTCCTAATTATTTCCGATGATCTTTAGTATGGTGATATCATCATATATCTCCAAACCTAGACTTTCTAGCCCAATTTGTCCAGTTCTGACCGGCGTCGCATACGCTACCAAGCCCGTCAATATATTATCCTCGGGGATACTCTTTATCGTCATGGGATTGACTCAGTTTTTCGACGCTACCTCACGTTCAATGAAGCCAAGAAAGCCTTAAATGACTGACATTCTGTAGCCTGTGGTGGTCATATGTCCAGGTATGCTACTGCACAGAAGATCTTATGCGCAGGGTATTTTTGGCCTTCTTTATTCAACGATTGCATAATTGTCATCCAAAAATTCCACACTTTCCAGACCTATAATCATAACATACGGTCACATCTCGCTCCTCTTCAGCCTGTGGTCTCCATTGGTCCCTTTGAAAAATGGGGCATCAACTTCATGACATGTCACCCCCTCTCTGCCGGGGGGCATGGATACATTATTGTAGTCGTAGATTATTTTACGAAATGGGTTGAGGCAATGCCAACATTTGAAAATACTGGAAAGACCGCAGCATTATTCATTTTCAATCACATCATAGCTTGTTTTGGTGTTTCTCGGGCTATCGTCACTGATCATGGTAGCCACTTTAGAAACTTCATGATGTCCGAACTCACTGAAAAGTTGGGTCTTCACCATGAAAACTCAACACCCTATTACCCACAAGCCAATGGCCAAGTCGAAGTGATCAATAAAGTTCTCATAACCATGCTTCAACGAATGATAGGGATTCATAAAACAAGTTGGCACATAATGTTTTTTTCAGCATTTTGGGCTTACCGGACGTCCGTTAAGTCCACTACTGGGTTTACACCTTTCCGGTTAGTCTATGGTCTAGAAGCCATCCTCCCGATTGAATGTGAAATACCCTCCTTAAAACTAGTCGTCGAACTCCTACCAAACACTTATGCTGAGGAAGAATGTCTATTGTATCTCATGTGATTAGATGAAACTCGACGCGATTCTACCCTAGTCATAGAATCCCAGAAGAAACGTTTCAAGGCCCAATACGAAAAACATGTCAACCCTCACGTTTTCTCTGAAGGAGATCTGGTTCTCCTCTATGAACAAGATCGAGATATCCTAGGAGCTGGAAAATTCGAAGTCATGTGGAAAGGTCCTTATATCGTTAGACAATTTTTGGATAAAGGAGCTTACGAGTTAGTATATTGCGACGGTATCCCTTTGAGTGAACCTAGAAATGGGTTGTACTTAAATAAGTACTATGCATAAGAATCACCTGTGCACGAGTACTTGTATTTTATTGTATCATACTTCTTGTGTATTACTGTAGTATGTTTTTTTCGTTATCTAGTCTCTGCCCTTATGTGACGTTGTGTTTGATTTCCATATGTCGAAGTCTTTGCTACCCCACATTGGCTTTCCTGATGGCACTAGCCGTAGTACTCAGAACCTTGCTTCTGCTGCGTGGGCAATTTACGCCCCTACAAACAAACTTATCACTCTACAAGGTGTGTGCCTCAGCCGTGCGACCAACAATATTGCAGACTATAGCATCGTTATCGAATTGTTGATTGATGTTATCTCGCTCAGTATCCATCACTTGGTTGTGCGACTCAATTCACAGCTCGTAGTACTACAGTTAAGTAATGTCTATGCTATTAGAAGTAATACTTTGTTACGGGTGTATTTGCGAATTCACCTCTTGGAACGTTATTTTGATTATATTGAGTATCAACATATTCCTAGATGTCTAAATACATTAACTAATGCATTATCTAATTATGTATTAGACAGACATTTGGGTCATTTATAAATCAATCACATCACAAGTATCACACAACACAAGATAAGCCGGTAGAAGCCGTATGTATATATAACAATCAAAAAAGTTTTTTAACAAAAAAGTTCTGTCCAAGGACCAAAATTTCAAAATCTAAAGCTCATAGATTCTACAATGTGACGTCATGGATGACGTTCACAGTAACACACGACTGCCTGGGAAACCCTACAAAGCAGTCAACCAACAGACTCTGACACCCCCACTGTATGACGCTGATAACGTCGTGGGACCTCTCCAAGAGGCATGTCTGGAATGTATGTAGTTAAACCCTCTAATTTTTGTTCCACTGCCTCATAATCTTTAGCGTCCCATCGTGGAAATAAAACCACCTCTCCTCGTCGTTGAATAAGAGAAGTACCCAGAGGTCTATAAGGCCCCACGTCTATGTCATCAAAAAATAATTTTGTAATTAGACCTTGGACGAATATAAAAACATTTGCATATGATAAAATTCACAAAAACATTTAAAAAGTAAAAAATGTGTACTTCTTACCGAGATCCCCCCATTGAGTGCTCTCAGGTAAGGCCAAGTCCGGATCCCCTCAGAAGTCCAACCTGACATAGGCATAATCATCGACCATCAGCATCTGTGGTTGCAACCAGTCAAATAAGGAATCATTGTATTTGATGATTGGTCCAGCTACATGTCGGGCCATGAGGTTACACCACCTCAGCATCCTCGGATCCTCTAGAGCTGGTAAACCCCACTCAACCTACAACCTCAACAAGGGAACCCTCTCAAGAAATAAGGACACCAACAATGACTCGTACCCGAATTTCTTTAGGTCGCCTCTCCTGCATTTAGTCAACTGCCTCTTCACGCTACGAAGGACTGCGTCTTCTCGGTTAAAGACCCGAGGCTCAGTACACTCTATGGCATACTGAAAGTAGCTCTAGAGAGCCATGTGTGGAGCAGTTCTCCTAGCCATATGAGAAATGGTAAACAAAATAGTGCGAAGGGTCAAATCCTGCACCCCCCAAATGGCCACTTTTCCTTTGCTTCTTTCCACCTCTGGAACACAGTACAAATGACAGTATTCACTCATAGGCAGCCCACCACCTCGGCTACTAGTCAAGCTAGTGTGGCACCCATGCCGTGAAAGTCCTGTTAGGAAATAAACATCCTTGATATCCAAGGACAATGTGTGGACCCCTATGTGGAATACTTGTTGGTCCACGTCCCACATATGAATGAGGTACTCCAACAGCCTAACTTGGGCCCTCATACCCGGGATCCGAAAGAATTTCAGGAGACCACAGTCTCACAAAGTGACAATGGTGTCTGGGTTATTCCTGGCAATAGCATCATCTTATTCATGCTCTCTTTCATGCCATTCCAGAACCATGGTGATATCCAAATGTCTGCATAAGAGACATAAGAAGAAGGTCAGCAACTCTCTTCAAGACTTGGTACATTTTTCATTGAGCAAACATGAAAGAAATTTTTCACTTTGCGGTTCTCACAGGTGCCCCTTTGGCACAGTGTGAGGTTCTCGCAGGTGAATTTGGGGCCACCTATGAGAAAGATTCATTCTCACAGGTCCCGTGTGGCTAGCCTACGAGAATACCTAAGCGCAAATTTGAGCCCTAACACAAGCTCAAAAACTTGAAATTTACCAATGAAAATAAAAAATTGAACCATGAAAAGATAGAAGACAAGGAGCTTACCTTACTGTCAGAGACAATTTGCCAAATGGTTGTTCATACCTTCCGCAATCGAGCACTGAAATTCAAGAGTAAAAGAGGGGTTTTGGGCTAAAATCTTGGCAAAGTTACAATGACTATGGTAAAAGAACTTTCACCCACTTATATTTTTTTTTTACCATTTTTATGGGTTTTTATAATTATTTCATTTATCTAACCTAATGCCTAATACCCCTATGAGTGCAACTTTTTGCAAACATGACGACGTCGACATCCATACGCAAGGATACGGATATTTTTCTCTTTTTCATCACATTTTTGAATTGTTTTTTATGCTTTTTTGCACAAAACCTCGAGCTTGGTCTTTGTCTGTTCTCACGCTCAAAAATCCATGAGAACGTAATCGAGCACAATTTTATCACTTTTTCATGCTCAACAAGGTTATACAAAAAAGGAACCCCGTAGAGTCCTCTTTAAGCTCTTTTCAAACTCTCTAAACATGAAAATATTGCCGAGCGATCTTGCTATTTTCATGCTCGTTAAAGTATTTGAAGGAAGCATCTGTTGGGTGGTAATTTATCTCTTTTTCAGTCTCATCAGACTATTTTACGAAAAAGGAACTGAGAGAGTTCTCTTTTGAGTGTTTTTCCAGACTCTATAATCATGAAAAAACTTTGAGTTTTCTATCTTTGGACTCATTAAACAAGCATCGAAAGACCCGTAATGGGACCGAACCACTCCTTCCTAGGGTTCATTAAACATACTCCAAAGGACTCATCCAAAGGATGAGCTTACATCAACAAGCATATGTTATCCTCCTCAAGCTTGCATAAAAATAAATAGGTACTCACCAGAAATGGTGGGGGGAAATTTGGGAAAGGGATATGTTTTTGTATTCATATTATTGGCAGTAAGTGTCGCTCTTGAACATGACACCCCCCTATTCATTATCTGAAGCTGGTTTTGGAAATCCATTTGTCTCTCATTTGACTTACTATAAGGTCATATCCTAAGTCGTCTCTAAGTCAGTGCTGCCAAATCATTGGTTGTGTCATTCATATGTTCAAGAGAAGTTCATCCGCAACCTCTATTAAGTCAACCATCTGCAGTTATCCTTTCTCTCTGTGTCGGCCTTCCCTGTGTCCAATACAACTTACATCATACTCTATTTCACCTTCAAAATCTGTTACTCATTTCATGTCGTTGATGGGGGATACATCAAGGCCCTCCTGTGACGAGTTTTGTTCCATCGACTCCAGCTCATTATATAGAAACAAGACTTAGAAATTTTTTGGTACCTTGGAACTTGCATGCCTCAATGGCAGGTTTCCTCGCCTTTGACAGTGGGTTTTAATCATTGACCCCTGATCGGGAGATTCCATTGAATGTTAAACCTCAACTCATTTATTCACATTCGATGGATTGTACTAGTGTACCTTGGGAGTCATTGACATTAATGGTGATTTCCCTCGCACTTGTTAACGGTTTCATCAATGACTGGTAATCAAGTGGTTTCTACCATGTTCGACTTCAGCACATGTAATCACATGGTTAGATTCGTACTTTCAAGTGACAGGATTGAAGACCCTGGGTCTCGTCTCTTAGATCCAGGATGCGATGGAATACGTATAATTTGTTGACACATAGATCCACTTTGTATGTCTCATGGCTATGTCGTCTTAATTTGAATCTTCTTGCATGGATCCACAGTGTATTCTTGGTGGCTATGTGATATTTTGACGACATGGATCCACGGTGTATGATTGGTGGTCATGATATATGTTTATGATGTCATCTGTCTGTGATCTGAGTATGGGAATGCCTACCTCAGAACTAGTATGATATTCTGCAGATGCTTGGTTGTTTGTAGGTTTCCGATTAGGTGTGCTTCTGATTTCCGACACACACACGCAGTTTACAAAGTATTTCGGCTGTCACTGATTACGACCTCATACTTTGGGGGGCATTATGTTACACATGATTTTGGTTATCTTGGTGATGTATTGACAATAGTGTACTCAAGCTCTCAACAAGAACTTTCTCCTGAGAAAAGTGGCATTTATCTCCTTCCATAAAACATATTTTCCAGCTGAGTTCGCAGGCTACATATGGCCTAGGGTGCGAGAATGACCCATTCTCATAGGCCACCTTCATCTAGGGTGAAAACTTCTCGCAGGTTGCTCTATACATAGGGTGCGAACTTGTTTTTGAACTTGGAAAAGAGAAGAAATCTCGAGGGTTCTAGAAGGGAATCTTTTAGAAAATGGGTTGGTATTCGTATGGTTGTCATTTTACTGGCTTTCCTGATTTGGTGGGATCATTCTCATCCATGTAACTATCTCACCCTCTCCTATATATTGAAAGGATTCTCATGGAAAAGTTTAAGCAAGATTAATTGAAGAATTGGTAAAGGAATTGTGTGAAGAACCCTGCTTGAACAGAAGCTTGGAGACTCTAGTAGGTCTATCAAGAGGAATTGGATCTTCTTCATGCAAGGACAGAGAAAGTGTGTGTGTTGGAACCGAGAGTCACCGAAAAGAAGCTTGCGACGTCAAGGCGATCAGGTTGTATCTTCTACTTTCAATTAATATGATACAGCGGCAAGTCCTTTTCCCATAAAATCATTCTTACTTTATTGTGTAATTCCTTGATCATACACATAAGTTGACGATTGAATACATTTTTCTACCTTCACTTTGGTTGGTTTGTGTTGTCTTAGTCTTGAACTCATGAGAGCACTGGAGCGAAGCGAGAGCAACAGATACCTAAAGAAGCGATACAAAGGTATGTCACTTGTTCCTCCTTACTAGTTAATTCAATGGTCGTAACTTAGGGAAAGAGTCACGTCCTGTCATGTTTTGTTCTAGATCCAGGTGGATCTAGGGAGATCTGTTAGTGTCCACACCTATCGGTTAGTCCGATAACAACTAGATATACTCAAAGAACTGGGTGCCTTTGTTAGCTTCAGTTGGAAAAGGAGATGAGTCGGTCGAGGTGACCGCAAGCGGAAGTGGAACATCTATGGGACCCAATGGTTGGAATCCCAACCCCACCTGAAAGGGGTTGTGGTCGATTGAGCTATGTAGGGATCAATTGTAGCTATGCTAGACATAGAGAAGACTCTCATCCCATGTGCAAGGGTGTTTGGAATTATACATGCGTAGAATATGCACGATCATTCTATTTATGACCTCGGTTTGGCCATCTGTCTGAGGGTGGAAGGTCGTGGATTTGGTGATCTTGGTGTCCAGCAGTGACCAAAGGCTCGGCCAGAATGTGCTAAGAAATCAATTGTCCCTATTTGAGACAATATTTTGTGGGATTCTAAAATATACCCAAACTTGTTCAAATAAGAGCTTGGAAATGGCTTCTGCGATGATGCTCTTCTTGCAGGAAACCATAATCACCATCTTAGAAAAACGATCAACAACCACGAAAACACAATCATTTCCTCGCTTGGTGGATGGGAGGCCTGACATGTAGCCCATTGAGATGGATTCCTATGGCCTTTTAAGAGTAGGAAGAGGGGTGTACAAGCCCTATTTCTTATTGGTCGGTTTGGCAATAGCACAGGCAGTGCAAGACCTGATATACTTGTTGACCTCCTGTCGAAGTTTCAACCAGTAGAAATGTTTTTGTAGCATCGCCACTGTCTTTTTTGACACCGAAGTGTCCTGCCACCTGACTATAGTGGGCTTCCCAGATCAAATCTGCTCGCTCGCTTGATGGAATGTAGATATGGTCCAGATGACACCGCAACCCATCCTGAAGATGGAAATTATCGACAACAACGTTTTCACCCAACATTTGGTAGGTGGTGGTGAATTTCGGGTCTCTCTCATAGAGTTGGGGCCATCCATAGGTCTCATGGCTGCAAGAGTCTAGCACTGTGGTGAGTGTCGTGACTAGCGGTCTACTGAGGAAATCAGTGACGCAGTTGGTGCTTCTTGTTTTATACATGATGTTGAGGTGGAATTGTTGTAAGTATGTGGACCTCTTTTGATGGCAGTCATTTTGGAATTTGCCTTGTGTTTGCATGAACTTCAGTGGCTTATGATCAGTGTGGATGTCTCCACTAGCGGTAGGCTTGCAAAATGGAGTACATTTCTTTGTTGTAAGTAGGGTACTTACGGACAACATCTGATAGTGTCTCACTATGATAGGCCACAGGGTGGTCGTGCTAAGTGAGAACGATACCCACAACATAGTCTAAAGCATCTGTCTCAATCTCAAAGGGTTGTTGTAGGTTTGGTAGTGAAATTAATGGGGTTGAGAACAAGCATTTCTTCAAATCATCGAATGCTTGTTGTTGGGACCAGCCCCACGTAAATTTTTCCTTACCACCACCCTTGGTTATTTGGCTGAGAGCCCATGCAATATGGGATAATCCCAACATGAACCTGTGGTAGAAGTTGGCAAGGCCCAAGAAGATATGAAGCTTGGTGAGTGTGGTTGGGGCTGGCCAGTCATGGATGACTTGGATCTTGGCTGGATCCACATGTATGCCATCCTGATCAATGATGTAGCCTAGTTAATGGACCATGTCCATGCCAAAGGATCATTTTTCCAAGTTGGCATATAGCTTGTGCTTCCGCAGGGTGTGAAAAACCTGTTGAATATGTTGCAAGTTTTTTGCCCAAGACTTGTTGTAAATGAAAATATCATCCAGATACACCACTTCAAAAGTATTTTTGAATGGTAGTAATATATCGTCCATCATTCTCATGAAAGTGGTTGGAGCATTTGTCAAACCAAAGGGCATGAACAACCATTCAAAAAGGCCTTCCTTTGACTTGAAGGCGGTCTTACATACATTTGTTTGTTCTATCGAGACTTGGTGGTAGACAGACTTCAAATCAATCTTACTGAAGTATTTGGCCCCCATGAGTTGATCAAGGAGGTCATTGATTTGTAGAATTGGGTACCATTTTCTGACTGTGATTTTATTCAGGGCTCGGTAATCAATGCAGAGTCGCCAGGTTCCATCTTTCTTCTGTACCAGCATGATTGGTCTCCTGCAAGGTGAAGAGTTGGGATAGATGTTCCCCTTGTGGGGAAGTTATTGGATCTATCTCTTGATCTCCTCATTCTCTAACATAGAGTGACAATAGACTAGCCCATTGGGAAGCAGTGCACCTGGGTTCAGATCAATGGAGTGCTTGACTTGACAGTGCAGAGGTACCTCGGTAGGTAAGGAGAAGATATATGAGTATTCTTCGACGACCTTATCTACTTTATTTTGCTATGTGGAGAGTTTGGTCACAGAGACTCTGGATGTGGTTGTGATCTTTCTCTTATTCTGAGAGTGAATCATGAAGAAGACAAACTTCCCCATCTGAGATATGACCTTCCTGCATTGCTTGGCATAGATCAAGGAAATAGCACTAGGTGGGACTGCCTCGGGTATCCTGTACAATTTCCTATTCAAAGTAATAATAACACTACGAGGCCTAGACTCATATACAACATGACGTTTCCATAAATAAGGTTGGCCCAAAAGAACATCACAAACTTCGAGAGGAGAAACATCACACAATACCTCATCTTTGAAGGGATTGATGTTGTACGACAGTCGACACTGTTGGTTGACGCGGAGATTGCTTCCTTGGCGGAGCCATATAATGGTCTAGGGTTATGGGTGTGGCATTTTTAGTAGGGTTAGCCGCTTGATAACCTCTACTAAGATGAGGTTCTTCTGGCTACTGCTATCAATGATGAAGTGTAGTGGGGTGTCTTTTACCCACATTTGTGAATGGAAGAGGCGCTCTCCTTCTTCTGGCTAGTCTAGTTCATCATGTTGGATATTGGTGGTAGCAACGGTGTCACTAGGTTCCGTGTCAATGATCCGTCTTCCCCTTTCTGGTTCTGAATCAGAGTCAGAACCCGCATCTTATTCATAGGCTTTAACTTTGGCCACCAGCGACTTCTTAGAGCGAAATTCAACAGTGTTATGCCAAGGGCTCTTATGAAAGTCGCACCATTTCCCGATATATTTCTTTGTCTTTCTGGTGTCCTTCTTTACTAGCATCTTGGAATGGTTGTCCCGATACTATCCATCTTTTCTTTGTCCTTTTTTCTATGGATTGGGGATGCCCTTTCCTGGCTTTTACTATGAGGGGTTCCCGGGCCCAAATTGCCGTGTCTTTTGTTTGAGCTTCTGCTTGATTTTGATGGCATATCGGTAGGCCACGCCCAAGGACGAGGTGTCCAAAAATTCCATTTCGGTATGGATGTATCTATGTAGAGCACCACAATACATGATCACTAGATGTCCCTTTGAATCTTTGATACCCATATTGGTGTGAAAGGTATGGAAGATATTTGTGAACTCTGGCACTGCTTGGTCTCTTTATTTCCGCAATGTGGTCCATTTGGTATACAAGTCGTCATAACTTCCAACATGGTAGTATTGTTCCTTAATAGAATCCCTGAAGCATTCCCAAGTGGTCATGACTGTAAATAAAGAGGGTTCCTCTGTTTCCTTTTTCTCACAGAAATTTTTCCACCAATCTTTGACATGGGGAATGGCTTTGAGGAGTGCAAAAGTAATATTTTTCTCTATTCGAAAAGTTATGGACAAAAAAATACCCTTCTAGTAGATTCAACCACTTGTCTACACCATCTGCATCTATCTGACCTTCAAATAAAGGAATATAAAATTTTATTTGTACCTTGAAGGGGGCGACACCTCCGCTCGAAAAAGCTGTGTCGCCTGTTGGTAATCGACGAAGGATTTTCGCAAAAATATCCATCATCTCATTCCTCTGTTGCATGAGGGATTCCTCAAGAAAATTTTTGAAAGGATATCATGTCCTGTCATATTTATTTTCTCCTACCATGAGAGGTCGCTTGGGCGTGCGAGAGCTTTGGTCCTCCAGAGAAACAAGCTCGATACCCAATTCTTTGTACTCTTACCTCGTTGGGGACATCCATTAAGATGAGAAGGAGAAGACCGATTTGATACCACTGATCTGGATTTTATGAGTAGAATGAAATGAATACATATTACTAACAGATTCTTAACAAAAAATAATAGAGATACAGTAAAATTGGTTTTCTATTCAACAAGGAAATAAGCTAAAACTGTAAAATGCAACGGAAAACAAGCTTGCTGGAATGGTGGTGGCTTATCTCTAAGAAGAGATGTGACGACTATGCTCATTATCAAGAATATGATTACAATGAGGCTATGAAGGCCCTTTTACAATAAATAGGAGTGTCAGAAACCCTATACATCCAAAAACCTAACCCTAGGAGATGAAGCGCCAAAAGTCACATGGGCCCCGTTTGGGTAAGTCAGTTCATCAACTTCTCGGGATCGTAACTTTTGCATACGATCTTTCTTTTAGGTGTATGATAGCCCGTTGGAAATATCTATTCGAGGACTACTATTGTTGATGAAAATTTCATGACGATTTTTTGTGATTGGAATATCCCCAAAAAATGTTGTTTAGGGCCTCAAAATGGCTCTGGAAGTTCAAGACTCGAAAAACTGCTAAAAATAGTAAATTACCAAAATTGCCAGAAAGATATTTTGAGCCAGCTGGAAAAGATGGGTGGCCACTGATATCCACCTGGATCAATCCTCCCTCCTTAGGAAGCAATGGTATCTATTGCGTTGAGTTCCCCCATGAGATGAGGAATTTTTTGTTGAATTTGGCCTCGGGTGAGCCACTTGCCTTGGTGCAGGAGCTACCTTGCTTTAACGACTCGATAAAGTTGGATCCTTTGTTGTCGAGTGATATTGAAATGTGTGTCCACAATCGGATCACTGGATTCTTTTTGTATGCAGTCGAGGTTGAGATCTGTTGGTGTCAGTTGTTTTGCTACGTCTGAGGTGTCCAATAATGGTAGGAAATAAGGCCGAAGGAGGTCCACATTGAACACTAGGTGCAGGCCAAGGAAAGGAGGAATGTTGAGCTCAAAATCATTATCCCTCATAGCCTTGGTGATGGTGTACAACCCATAATGGAGTGGGTGAAGCTTCCGATGGGGTCCTGTAAGGTGTTATTTCTACAAGTGCAACCAAACTTTGTCGCCCACTTGAAACTTATGTGGCACCCAATGTTGATCATGGCGCTGCTTGTACTTGTCATTGGACTTTTGTAGGATATCATGAACCTGTTGGTGAATGTGTTGGATCCACTCAATGAACCAGGTGGCTTTATAAGCTTCAGTTGGAGAAGGAGATGAGTCGGCAAAGGTGACCGCAGGGGGAAGTGAAACATCTATGGGACCCAATGGTTGGAATCCCAACCCCACCTGAAAGGGGCTATAGTCGGTTGAGCTATGCAGGGTTCGGTTATAGCTATGCTAGACATAGGGAAGACTCTCATCCCATGTGTGAGGGTGCTTGGAATTATACATGGGAAGGATACGCACAATCATTCGATTTATAACCTTGGTTTGGCCATCTGTCTGGGGGTGGAAGGTCGTGGATTTGGTGAGCTTGGTGTCGAGAAATGACAAGAGGCTCGACCAAAATGCGCTGAGAAATCGACTGTCCCAATCTGATACAATGGTTTGTGGGATTCCAAAATGTACCCAGACTCGTTCAAATAAGAGCTTGGCAGTGGCTTATACTGTGATATTCTTGTAGACAACTAGAATTGCCATCTTAGAAAAGTGATCAACAACCACAAAAACAAAATCATTTCCCTGCTTGGTGGATGGGAGGCCCGACATGTAGTCCATTGAGATGGATTCCCATGGCTTGTCACGAGTAGGAAGAGGGGTCTATAGGCCCTGTTTCTTGGTGGTCAGTTTGGAAATAGCGCAAGAAGTGCAAGACCTGATATTCTTGTTGACATCATGTCGAAGTTTGGGCCAGTAAAAATGTTTATGTAGCATCGCCATTGTCTTTTCAATGCTGAAGTGTCCTGCCACCCGCTTGTAGTGGGCTTACCATATCAACTTCGCTCACTCGCTTGATGGAACGCAGATATGGCCCAAATGACACAATAAGCCATCCTGAAGATGGAAATTATCGACAACTACATTTGCACCCGTAGGTGGTGGAGAAGTCTAGGTCTGTCTCATAGAGTTGGGGCCATCTAGAGGTCTCATGGTTGCAAGAGTCTAGCACTGTAGTGAGTGTCGTGACTGGCGATCTACTGAGGCAATCAACGACGCAGTTGGTGCTTCATGTTTTATACTTGATGTTGAGGTGGAATTGTTTTAAGTATGTGGACCACTTTTGATGGTGGTCATTATGTAATTTTCTTTGTGTCTGCATGAACGTAGTGGCTTATGATCAATGTGGATGATTGTCTCCTTCCCAAGAATGTAATGTCTCCACTAGTGGCAGGCTTGCACAATGGAGTACATTTCTTTATCGTAAGTAGGGTACTTACGAACAACATTTGATAGTGTCTCACTATGATAGGCCATGGGGTGTCCATGCTGAGTGAGAATGGTGCCCACAGCATAGTCTAAAGAATCTGTCTCAATCTCAAAGGGCTACTACAGGTATGGTAGTGAAAGTACTGGGGCTGAGCACAAGTGTTTCTTAAAATCATCAAAAGATTTTTGTTGGGACTGCCCCATGCAAATTTTTCCTTACCACCACCCCTGGTTATTTGGTTGAGGGCCCATGCAATATGGGAGAATCCCAAAACGAACATGCGGTAGAAATTGGCAAGGCCCAAGAAGCTTTGAAGCTCAGTGAGTGTGGTTGGGGCTGGCCAGTCACGGATGACTTGGATCTTGGTTGGATACACATGCACGCCATGTTGATCAATGATGTAGATCAGGTAATGGAACCTGTCCATGCCGAAGGATCATTTTTCCAAGTTGGCATATAACTTTTTTTGTCGCAGGGTGTGCATAACCTACTGAATATGATGCAAGTGTTTTTCTCAAGACTTGTTGTAAATGAGAATTTCATCCAGATACACCACTACAAAAGTATTGGTGAATGGTCGTAGGATATCGGCCATCATCCTCATGAAAGTGGCTGGAGAATTTGTCAACCCAAAGGGCATGACCAACCATTCAAAAAGGTCTTCCTTTGACTTGAAGGTGGTCTTCCATACATATGTTTGTTCTATCAGGACCTAGTGGTAGCCAGACTTAAGATCAATCTTACTGAAGTATTTGGCCCCTGTGAGTTGATCAAGGAGTTCGTTGATTCGGGGAATTGGGTACCAGTTTCTAACTGTGATTTTATTCAGGGTCCGGTAATCAATGCAGAGTCGCCAGGTTCCATCTTTCTTCTATACCAGCACAATTGGTCTTTAGCAAAGTGATGAGCTGGGACAGATGTGCCCCTTGTGGAGCAGTTCTTAGATCTGTCACTTGATCTCCTCATTCTCTAACATAGAGCGATGATAGACTGGCCCATTGGGAAGCGATGCATTGGGGGTTAGATTGATGGGGTGCTTGACCTGACAATGCATAGGTACCATGGCAGGTGGGGAGAAGATATCTGAGTATTCTTCGATGACCTTATCTACTTGATTCTGTTGTGTGGAGAGTTCGGCTGCAGAGACCCTGGATGTGGCTGTGATATTTTTCTCATTCTGAGAGTGAATCATGAAGAATACAAACTTCCCCATCAGAGAGATGACCTTCCTGCATTTCTTGGCAGAGATCAAGGAAATAGAACTAGGTGGGACTGCCTCGGGTATCTTGTACAATTTCTTGTTCAAGGTAATAATAACACTATGAGGCCTAGACTCATATACAACATGAGGTTTCCATAAATAAGGTTGGACTAAAAGAACATCACAAACTTCAAGAGGAGCAATATCACACAATACCTCATCTTTGAAGGGCTTGATGTTGTATGACAGTCGGCACTGTTGGCTGACGCGAAGATCGCTTTCTTGGCAGAGCCATCCAATGGTGTAGGATTGTGGGTGCGGCGTTGTCAGGAGGGTCAACCACTTGACAAACTCTACTACGATGAGGTTATTCTGGCTACCACTATCAAGGATGAAGTGCGGCAAGGTGTCTTTTACCCACATCTGTGAATGAAAGAGGAACTCTCCTTCTTCTAGCTCGTTTGGTTCATAATGTTGGAGATTGGTGGTAGCAACGGTGGCACTGGGTTCGGTGTCATTGATCCGTAGTCCCCTTTCTGGTTCTGACTCAGAGTCAGGACCCACATCTGTTTCAGAGGCTTTCACTTCTGCCACCAACGACTTCTTTTAATGACAATCAACAATGTTATGCCAAGGGCTCTTATGGAAGTCGCACCACTTCCTGATATCTTTCTTTCTATTTCCGGTGTCCTTCTTTGCTTGTGGATTGGACTGGTTGTCCTGATACTGTCCATATTTTCTCTGTCCTTTTTTCTGTGGGTTGGGGCCGCCCTTTCCTGGATTTTTCTATGAGGGATTCCTAGGCCTAAATTGTCGCATCTTTTGTTTAAGCTTCTGCTTGATTTTGACGTCATATCGGTAGGCCGTGCCCAAGGACAAGATCTCCAGAAAGTCCATTTCGGTATGGATGTATCTATGTAGAGCACCACGATACTTGAGCACCAAATTTTGCTCTGAATATTTGATACCCAGTTTGGTGTGCAAGGTATGGAAGATATTTGTGAACTTTAGCACTACTTGGTCTCTTTCTTGCCGCAGTGTGGTCCATTTGGTATACAAGTCATCATAACTTCCAACATGGTAGTATTGTTCCTTAATATCATCCCTGAATAATTCCTAAGTGATTGTGACTATAAATAGCGAGGGTTCCTCTGTTTCCTTTTGCTCACAAAAAGTTTTCCACCAATCTTTGACATGGGGAACAACTTTGAGGAGCGCAAAAGTAATCTTTTCTCTATTCAAAAAGTTATGGACAGAAAAATACCCTTCTAGTATATTCAACCACTTATTTTCACCATCTGCATCTATCTGACCTTAAAATACAGAAATATCGAAGTTTATTTTTACCTTGAAGGGGGGCAACGCCTCCACTCGAAGAAGATGTGTCGCCTGTTGATAGTCGCTGAAGGATTTGTGCCAAAACTATCCATCATCTTGTTCTTATGTCATGTGAGGGATTCCTTAAGAAACATTTTGTAAGGATCTCCTGTCTCATCATATTTATTTTCTCCTGTCATGAGAGGTCGCTTGGGTGTGTGAGAGCTTTGTTCCTCAAGAGAAATAAGATCGAGACCCAATTATTTATACTCTGACCTCGTTGGAGACATTGATCCGGATTATTTTCAGCACGAAATGAGATCGAAGATATAATAAATAAATGCACAGAGATATCGTAGATATTCAATAATATAACAGAAATGTATCGGAGATGCAACCATAAACACAGATATATAGTAATACACGATTTCTATTAATGAAATAAATGTACAGAGACTGTAAAAATATAGAGTGAAAGACTCGCTAGAATGGTGGCATCTTATCTCTGAGAAGAAATGTGACGGCTACTCACATTCGCAAGAAGATGATTACAATGAGGCTCTGAAGGCATTTTTACAATAAGCAGGAATGCAAAAAACCCTAACCCTGGGAGATGAAGCACCAAAAGTCATGTGGGCCCTGTTTGGGTAAGTGTACATCAACTTCCCGAGGTCATAACTTTTGCATACGATCTCTGTTTTAGGCGTGTGATAGCTCGTTGGAAAGGTATCGTTGAGGAGATTCATTTTGGGGGCTCAATAATGCCTTCGACTATCATTGAGAACCTCGGTCTCGAAAAACCTTCATTTGGGCCCTCAAAATGGCCTCGGAAGTTAAAACCTGCTAAAAATAGTAAATTGCCAAAATTGCCAGAAAGCCATTTTGAGCCATTTGGAAAAGGTGGGTGGCCACCGATATCCACCTGGCTCATGCATGCATTAAGACGACAAGGAGCAGACTACTCTGATAGAAATGATCTAGATTTTACGAGCAGAATGAAATGACTACAAATTATTAACAGATGCTTAACACAAAATAACAGAGATACAATAAAATTGGTTTTCTATTCAACAAGGAAATAAGCTGAAATTGTAAAATGCAGTGGAAAACAAGCTTGTTGGAATGGTGACAGCTTATCTCTAAGAAGAGATGTGACGGTTGTGCTCATTCGCAAGAAGATGATTACAATTAGGCTCTGAAGCCCTTTTTACAATAAATAGAAGTGTCAAAAACCCTAGACATCCAAAAACCTAACCCTAGGAGATGAAGCACCAAAAGTCATGTGGGCCCCGTTTGGGTAAGTTAGTTCATCAACTTCTCGGGATCGTAACTTTTGCATACAATCTTTGTTTTAAGCATACGATAGCCCGTTGGAAAGATCTATCCAAGGACTACAACTGTTGATGAAAATTGCATGATGAAATGTTTTGATAGGAAGAAACCCAAAAAAACATTGCTTATGGCCTCAAAACGGATCCAAAAGTTCAGGACCTGAGAAACTGCTAAAAATAGTAAATTACCAAAATTGCCAAAAAATTGTTTTGAGCCAGCTGGAAAAGGTAGGTGGCCATGATATCCACCTAGATCACTCAAATCCTTGGCAATATAGCTACTTGTCTTGAGTGCAAACCTCCTTGAATGGATTAGCATTATACCTTCCCAAGCTTGAGTAAGAATAGTTATAAGGTTTGGAGCCTCTTCATGCCTTATGGAATCCATATAAGAGTGTTTTTCCCTTAGGGAAAACACTTAGAAAAATTTAGGCCAATTTCTAAGGAAAATTTGGTAGTTGTAAGCATAGAAATTGAATATTTTATTCATTCCACAAGAAGAAAAACTATGTGTGATACAAAGTGTGTTGCACGAAGAAAAACTTTGTGCGATAAAATGTGTATTGCATAAAGAAAAAAATTACATGATACAACGAAGGCCACGAGACTTTGAGGGAAACGTGGAATAGTATCACACTAGAACAAAAGTACTCATGGTGTGATACACTGGACCCTCAAAAAATTTATGACATGTGAAACGAAGTGAGGTTGGAGCCTTGATGCACTGGACAAAGGTATTGAAGGTGTGATATGTCGCACGATGTAGAGTGCGACAAGGGGAAGAAAGGAAAGGAAAAGGAAAGAAGAAAGAAGGAGAAGACAAAGGCAAAGGGGGAGAAACCTTAGGTCATGAGGAAAGAAAACTTTGAGGGACGTGATGTATCGCACGAAGAAAATATTCATGCAATACATTGTAAGAAAATAAGTTTTTGAATGATGCAATAGACTTGTCACAAGCCAAAAGATTATCCCAGATGCGATGTGTCGCAAGGTTGAAAGATTTTTTGGACACAACAAAGGATAGAAAATAATATAAGAGAAGGAACAGATACATCACAAAGCTGAAAAAAATTGGAGATGAGATACATTGGGAGAAACAAAGACAAGGAGGGAAGACCTTTTATCATGGAGACGAAGATTTTTGGGGATGTGACATATCGCAAGAAAAAATGTTTTCTCGTGATATGTCGTGATAAAGAAAACCATATCACAATGTGATAAGGAGTAAAAGGCCATCACATGAGAAAAATATCACTATGTGAGATGTTGCACAAGAATAATTTTCAGGTGTGGTACATCGCATCAGATGAAAAGTTAATGGATGTGAAGAGCTTGTCGCATACAAGAAATAATTTGTCGAAGTGATATGTCGCAAAGATAAAATATTATAGTAAGAAACAACACACAAGATTTGTTGATGTGGAGAGCTTGTCGCAAATGAGAAATAATTTGACGAAGTGATATGTCACAATGATAAAATCTTCTAGTACGAAACAATGCACAAGAGACGATTTTTGAAAATGTGACAAGCCATAGAAGAGGCATAATGCCTCGATAAACATGCAACTAGGGGTATTACATATGAAGGTTGACATGTCACCATATCAAGCCATGTCACCTAACACGTGTGGAGTCGTATAGATGATGACATGGCAAGGAGAGAGAAAGATCCCTCAAGAAAACTTCAAATGGCCATAACTTCTTAATCGGATCTCGAAATCAAGAAAGAGTATAGTCATTGGAAAGCTCTTGACAAGTAGTATTCTCTTGTAAGCTCAAAAGTGACTTTAGAGTCTGGTTTTAAGATGAAAATTTTGGACACCCCACCTCCTTAATGCTACTTAGGGGGATGGATATGTTACAATGTGGTATTAGAGTGAGGTTCAAACACAAGGCTTGAATGGGCTAGAGGCAGACCATTGAGTTAGTGTGATTATATATTTTGGATCTGCATAAGTCAGAGACAAAGAATTGGATACAGTATTAAGAGTTGCATAAGTGATGGATGGACTTGTTTTATTGATATTTGCAAGTATTGCCTGAGACTATGAGTTGGTAGAATCTCTTGCAATTGTGATTATTGCTTAAGTAGAGGCTAGGGCCCATGCTATAATTTTTTTTTTCTTGAGAAATGCTCATGGTAAAGTAGGGGTTATATCCATGACTAAGTGTTATGTTTATGATGAACCTCCCCTTGATATTGTGAGCTTACATGACGTTTCATGAGTTGTTAAGCCTAGGTGATTGTTGGCTAATAGCCTAGACACCTAAAAGGATAAGGACCCTACTGGGGATTAAGACTTGTCCCTGTTATTTATATGTGGTTTTAAGGCATATGATTAAAGGTTTCATCCATTGGCCTTAGGATGGCTATCCTGGAAAGTAAAGAGACTTTCACAATAATGTTATAAATGACTACTAAAATGAGATTGTCTTATGGTTGCCATGAAATAGTTTAACCGGTGATTAAAAAGGATCATCTTGGGTGGTGTATTGTATTGCTAATGAAACTTATCTACAACACTCGAAAAGGGGTCAACTAGCATGAGAATATGAGTGAATCCATAAGACTATAGTTGTATTGAGTAAAATAGTAAATTCATTGTTCCTATGAAGGAATATATATGTATCTACGTCTATTGACTTAAGTGCATGTCTTCAAACATGGATGCATGACTGATTAGGTCATGGAATTGGACTAACTTTATCATGGAAGTCATAATACATGGTAGGAAAGGCCATAGGTCAAGTATGATAGAGTGCTCATTTGAAAGGAGAACCCT
>JZKD02S0921001.1:155502-178383 GCA_000966675.3 Picea glauca | reverse complement strand
CATAGATCTAATGGTCCGAGGGTGTCTGCGTAGCTCCAGAGATCTACGGTTGGTAACTTCCACTCAAAGGGTCTTATTGGTCCCACTATTGGGCCACTCCTAGAGGGACATATGTCATGCCAAAACACTCTGGTAAGAATACATGGCACATGCCTCAGGCCACCGTCCTCCCCTACCCATGTCACGAGGTATCCACATATGGCAACGTCACCACTTGACATGTGGGCCCCCACGTTCTCTTCATCGTGATACATGCATCCCCATGATCGAACGGTTAAGAGGGATCCCAATGGATCATTAGATCCACGATCCACATTACTTCATAGCTCCAGCCTTCGGGGGATTTCGACGCTACCACGTCCTTGTTCTCCCGATGCGGTCAACGTCGAGTTGACTTCAGAGTAGATCTGACAACTAGGAGAGAACCTGAAGGATCTCCAGATCATCGGTCCTGGTCACTTCACGACTCCGGCCTTCGAGGGTTTTGGATTCACTTCCACTCCATTTTCCCAAAGGGGGACTTCACTGAAGTACCATGTGTGAGTCCCTCCTCCTAAATGATTGGACGGGAGGCAGGGCTCCAAATGATCTTTCCCAAATATACGACTCTCCTTCACTTCGTAACTTTGACATTCGAGGAGTTTGATTCTATAACATCTCCATTCTCCCGAAGTGGAACTTCACCAAAGTCGTCTCAGTGTAGATCCAAAGGCTAAGGGGACCCCCAAATATTCTTGATCGGTGGTTCATGCTACTTCGCCATGGGTAGTTGGATCCCATTTTAAATGGTAAAATAGGTTCACCTAACCACTAGGGAAACCATCCATTGTCGGTCAACTTGTTGATAACTGAATCACCTAGTTACCTTTGGCCAATTTAAGACTAGTATGGTCAACAATACTCCGAAGTCCCAGAATTTTGGAGCTCTGAATCCAGGAGGACTTAACTCCCTTGGGCTTAGCCTAAGATTCCTAGGTGTTGGTACTATGGGTCCTTCTGAATGGATCTCGTCTTCTCGTCTTCGAAACGAAAGGATCTCACCTTTCAAGGCTTGAACCTTGCTATCTTTCTTGAGCTTTATCATGAAATGGTTAAGGACTTGGGAACGAAATCTCGGTTGCACAAGAAGGAGTCTAAAAGAGATATCTTCTTCAGATGGACAGGGTCAAAACAACATGATATCTCCTATCTCGATCATCCTACAGGCTTATGTTCCCATATGCCTCAAGGGATAAGCTGGGGCATACAGACTATCATTCATAAGTATAAGTTCACAAGGAGATAAATGCATACACATATCGTGACCTTTGCACACATAATCCATTTATAGATACATATATATAAACCCATGCATTCATCCATTATTTCAACTCAATACACAAAGTTATGAAAACACTTATTAGAACTAGAAGACATGATGCGACTGCTGAAAGGGGTGCTCATTTCCTCCCAACCATAGACTCAAGCACTCCTAACAGATTTTCCACTGGCCACCCCCGAGCTAGACCACGATGCTTTGAGATTGAATCTTTTCTTCTGGCTCAACGAAAGTTAGGGATGAAGGTTACTCTCCTTCTCCCAACTCAGTAATAGATAGGGATGAGGGTTACTCTCCTTCTCCTGGATCAATAATAGATAGGGACGAAGGTTAATATCGTCATCCCATAGGATCTTGACAACAGGTTTTACTCTATACCAAGAAAGGAGGTCTTCCTGAGTACTTCCTTAGTCACTCACCAACCTCATTTATCATCTTGTATCGTAACCCTGCTAGCCACTTCCTGCGTTCAGAAAACACTCATTCTCAGTTCTTCCTTGAGCCCAAGAGCTTAGTCTTTCTACTCTGGACTCTTCGTAGATCTCCTCCCATGACCCCCACACTTTCCTTTCTTTCCTTTTCTAGCAAGATTGCGTGTGGCTCAAATTCCCATTCCGTGGTCAGGTCTGGAAGCCTTACAGATGGGAAGTCTACCCCATCCCCTCATTAACCCCTGAGGAGGTCTTCCCACCTACCAGCCTGACTGCAATTCATTCCTAGGTCAGAGGATTGTTCTGATCATGAGCGATTAAATCCAGCAAGGTACTGGTTTGGTGGAGGTTAACGCAACCATTCCTGGTCCCCTCCACCATCTCTTTCCTAGAATTCGTGGTCTCTCTTAGCACATCCCCTTTCTAGCAATCATGCAACACATATTCATTTTCTATTAAAATAATAGAATTTGCATTCATTGACCTTTCATACAAAGGTCCATCAAATCAAACATTCACACCTTTGAGTTTTCCATAGTTCATTGGACAATATAGGTATATTTACAACTGGTGGAAACAGGGTGTTTCAATTCCCTCCCCCTTAAAGGAACATTGTCCTCGATGTTCTATCTGTCAATATGCCATGTATATACAGGAGTAAACAAAATTGGATATGCCTGTCTCATGGCATCCTCCATAGAAATTTAGCTCAACAAGCAATCAATCTTCCTTATGGGCTTACATCATTTCCATATCCAAGACTCTTTCTTCCTGCAAGCCAACTTTCCTCAGCCAAACAAATTGTTAGTTTTCATGCACACTATATTTTCATACAATGCATACTAACAATCAAAGTCATTTTCATATATTCAGGGTATATAAAGAAAAAAGGAAATATTATTATTATGTAAGCATCCTGTCAACATACTAAATTTTCCAAGTGAAATTCAAATATTAAATGACTTTAACCAATGTGCCAATGTTCATGGCCACATTCATGCCCAATACACCCTCACATTGATCTTCAAGCTGCCACACTTAGTGACAAGCACCTTGTTATGGTGTGTTGGAGTTTAACCAACCTCTTCACCATATGGCTTATTCCTCCTCGTTCACTCTTACAATAGGACTATGCTTCCTTCTACAAGATAATCACGATTCCAAATCAACACACATAAAACTAATTGTTTCTCTTGAATGAGCCCAAGCCTTCTTCCTTCATTAGTAACCAGGGTGCCAACACTCATGGCCACCCAAATTTGATTTTCTCTAACACCTATACAATGTAAGTAGAAATATCGGAAGGTATTCCTTCCTCAATGGAAAATCCAATGTCTGTCATTTATGAAAACATGCATTTCCTCGAAGCAATTCCATGCAATGTGCTAACTATGAGCACCTTCATTCCCATAGAACCGGTCCTCATGACCACAGTTTAACACTGAGTGTTAAAATCTATCTTCCTTGACTAACCCGGAGGAAATCCATTTTTCTCTCCATGCGACCGAGAGCTGTGACCTCAACTCTATTCGTTTCAACGCTATCCTTTCAGCTCCCATGTCCAAGCACTATGATCCTGGCTACACCCCTTGCTTGTAAATTGACGGTGCGGATCTGTCTTCCCCCATATATAATGGCTGCAAGGGATTGCAGAACCTCAACTAGCTCACGGTTTAATTCTCCTTCCGATCTCCGCAATGAATATGGGTCATCTGATCTATGATCGGATCCCAAACTCAAAACAACGCTATATTGAATTTAAAGTATGGGTATAGGTCTCGACGTTAACCCATGTGCATATGCAATCTCTGCAATGATCATGGGATGACGATCTTAGCCCTCAATCGATTTTAACCACACAATTTCCATATAATAATAATAATGCCAACACAGAAGTGTTTGACCGAGAATTTAGGTTGATACAGAGCTTCGATGTGATAAACTCAACCACAGAACCCAATCACAGTACGAGTTTTACGTGACATTAACGCGTGGGTTCCTTGTAGGTTTGCCCACTGATCGTTCACATATCATCAGTTCACAACGATTGTGAAACCCCAATATGCTCGCTCTTTATCAGAGTGTTCAATCTCTGCAATTTTAAAAGTGCTCTCCCGACTCTTTTAATCGTGGTCATTGATCATCCACCCTGACGAGATCAACAGTGCAGGTTGATTGCGGGTCATGAACTAACACCTCCGTTAATTTCACCTTCGCGCTCTGCAATGATCCTCGATCGTCGATCAAATCGAATGACTGGTATTTGATTTGTTAACTACAGTGGATATTGAAGTTGATTTGATGACTGTGATCGGTCTTCCCTCCGATGAGAGGCTCACATTCATCTTCTCTGTCAGGTTCTTGAGTATCCTGATTCGATCAGGGTTTTCTTCCTAAATCATACTCTACTTGGGTATCCGTGGCATACAACTGCCTTTCAAAAATTTCGTGCATAACATTAAGACAATAAAACATTTTTAGGCACGTCCTAACACATCTTTATGCACTTCATCACATTATCCTTAATGTTTTCATGAGTGCAACACAAAAAAAATATCGATTTTTTCTACARCAATAAGACCACCATCACTATGGTGCCAAAACATTTACTTTCATCTGTGTACCAACTCTCTCAWCCCAAAGAAAACATAATACTCAGCAAGAAAAKAATTGAGGGCTCTCCCCTTCTTCCAATTCTTTCTACACCGCCTATGACTTTTCATCCCAGTTGAGTTATCTCTAAAGGCCCCACTGCCTTTTCTTAACATGGCTTCAACCAAGCTTATTCAATCAAACATACTCATTTATTAATTCATTAGTCTCCTATTCATTACATGATGCTTTCAAAATGTGATCCAAGATTATTATTATATATATATATATATATATATATATATATATATATATATATAATCTTGTAGCTCATTGCTTAGTTCTCAGTAGTTATTAAGGTTGTGATTTTGTCCTCCTGACAGAGTTTTCACATAGTTCTCTCATGGGGAACTCCATTCGCATGAAATTTCTTTATTGCATGTCCATCACTATCTGTGATGGCCTCAACCTTGAGTTAGCTTTAGTTTCTTACCAAATATTCCATAGGGATATAAACATGCATATTTGTCATGCAGCCAAATTATGTATCCATACTTATTCTGGTTTTGTGAACTTGCATCCATGATGTACTTAACCATATGCATAATCAACAGTCTGTGTGTAGCTTCCATGGGTATATTTCATAGCCTACATACATCTCTATTCTAAAACTAGTCAACTCATGATTGTTCAAAATCATTCTCATGTGATCCTCAAGGCATAATCATTTGCCTCTTATCCTAACAACAGACCATCCTTTCTCATTTACTCTTTCATTTATTTATACTCATATTTCCTGAGGGAATGGAGCACATTCCCCCTTAAGATATCATTCAAAACAAAACTTTCATGACTCTTTTAAAAAATGGAGTCAACCATTCATCCGTAGTATTCTCTTAATCTTGGAAAGTGCAATTTTTGCCTTACATATCACTCATAAAGGCAACCATATTGTGCCTTTAGTATACATTTATCCTTACATAATGCATGTGCATCACTTACACATTTAATATCTCTCATACCTAATTGTTATTAATATCAATCTTCCAAATCCTCCTCCAAGGATACTGTTGTCATCCTTATGACAAGCCTCATAGGAACACTCAACACTGAGCTTCCCTCTCAATTGAGAGCTTGCAGTCATTCATAAGATATCCACCTGGCAGTTTAACAGACATAGTCATAACTATGTTTCCCTTTCTATGTGATAACAACTAGCAAGAGAACACTCTTGCCTCAACTTTCATGAAAACATTACCCAACTTATAAATACAATATGGGCAATTAAAGCCATGCCCAAGGTAACATGACAACCAATTTGGATTCCAAATGGTCTTGATCTGCAGATCTCTCAATCAAGAAGATCCTTTTTCTAGATTCCCTTCACTAGGGTCCAAATATATCTATATGGCCACCATCCACCACTGGATGTCAGTCTGACCCATTGGCTTCTAGAAGTGCCCCAACACTTCCTTTACCACCTTCAGGATCAACACTTAATCAACCATTCTACCTTAATTATAATAAGTTTTTAATGTCTAATAACAATTGGACTATTCCCTTAAAGCCCAAATGCAATTTTGAGTTATGTTACTTACTAAGTATCCTAGTTCATAAATACAGAGTATCTTTAGGTCAATAACAATCTTGACCATTACACCTAGGATTATTCCTTTTGTTCAACAACAGTCAAGGGCTGAGGCCACTCTCCTCCTCCCACAAGAATTTTGGTAGGTGAGTTTCCTATCCACCAAGCAAGGGAGGATGCTGTGATTTCTCACTCAATCACTCTATATTTCTACAGCTCCGTTTATCATCTTGATTAGAAAAATCCTTCCCAACAATTCCTATACCTCGAAAAAAAAATTCGTTTCTTCGTTCCCTTCGAAACCCGAGAGCTGCGCATTCTCTCCCCTTTCAGGGAATGGTCACCAGACTCATTTCTCTAATTGTGAGGGATTATACACGTATACAAGGTTTAACCCTTCATTAAAGAAGTAATTATTACTACTACGGATCCTTTCCATCCGTTCACATCCAATTCTTGCTATTAGTGTCCATCAACGTAATCCCACTCTTGTAGGATCGACTATTATTTCCCAAAGAAATGATAGGCTTCCTTTTCCACAGACTAGCATGATTCAATCTCATTGGGTAAAATCCCAATTGTGTTTTAATCTACATCCTTCTACTCAAGGAAGTTATGCCGAAAATTTGGGTTTGGCAATAATATTCTCCACATGCTTATCTTATCCTAGGTAACCAAATCTTATGATTGTAAAACAACACATACAATTGCACAATGAAGTCAAATTATTTATTGGGAAGCACTAGCAACACACAGTGCAGACTTTCGAAACATCTATAAACAACAACAGGTTTCATCCCTCTCTTTGGTAGAGGTTTGACTAGACCTCTTAGGAATGCGGTAAGATAGGGTGTTACCCCTTAAAGTCCTCCAGAAATAATTTCATACGACTCGTGCATGAGCCCGAGAAGGCCAAGTGTTTTTGTCGTGCTCTAATACTAATTTGTAACACACCCGACCCCTAGATTCTCTTTCAAGGGGTGGGGCATCATTTTTCATTTTCCTTAACTATATCAAATCTTAGATCCTGGATTTCTATCAAGTCCTTCTCATCCATTACTACCCAATCACTGTCTTCATGCTCAAAACCAAGCTCTGGGATGGAATTAATATTCCTCTATAATATTAGTGGTGGAGGGATTCAACGCTTCAACACTTCAACGTTTTATGCCTCTTCGTTATCTCCGCATGAGACCACCCAAAATCCCAAAATTCTAAAGTCTCGTAAACTTGCTATGTGACTCCAGCCTTTGGGCCTTTTGTCCCCTTTTCAATACTACTCCCAAATACTTCGGAGCCCCGAAGTCCTGGACTCCTAGAGTTCTGGTCACTCTACTAATCACTTTGGCTAAGAGGCTCGTACCAAGGATTGCCACGTGTAAGGGTCAGGGGATGACACATGTCACGTTGCCATGGGTCTATAAGGTATGTGATATGCACAAATCCGAGTGACACATGGCACACCCAACTTGGGTCCATGTCACCCTGGGTGACGTCATTTCTTCACGTCACTCCGAACTGACCATCCTTTATGCCCTTTGATCTTGCGGCCAAGGTTAGTTCACGTACCCCTTGGATCAATAGTCATCACTATTTCATAGCTTCGACATTCAGGGGTTTCGTGATATAGACTTCGCCTTGCCCCCAACGTAGGATAGCGTCAGGTTGACCACAACTTAGATCTCATGGTGAGGAAAAGTCCCGAGGCGTCCTCAAATCGATGACTCTTGTTACTTCGGGCTTCAGAGCTTATCGACACATCACACCTCAAATTCCCTGGAGGGCCCAGTCTTCAAATTAAAGGATTTGGCGCCACGGGTCCCCTGTATATCGACGGTTGAAAAGGATCCCGAAGGATCCAAGGATCGACGATCCTCATTACTTTGTGAATTCAAGCTTTGAAGGACTTAACATTGCAACGTCCCTATTCTTCCGTAGTGGTCAATGATAGGTTGACCTCAACATAGATCTAATGGTCCGAGGGTGTCTGCGTAACTCCAGAGATCTATGGCTCACAACTTCCACTTAAAGGGTCTTTTGGGTCCCACTATTGGGCCACTCCTAAAGGGACATCTGTCATCCCAAAACACACTAGTAAGAATACGTGGCACCTACCTCAGGCCACCGTCATCCCCTACCCATGTCACAAGGTCTCCACACCTGGAAATGTCACCACTTGACACGTGGGGCCCCACATGCTCTTCGTCATGATACACGCATCCCCACGATCGAACGATCAAGAGGGATCTTGACAGATCCTTAGATCCACGGTCCACATTACTTCGTAGCTCCGACCTTCAAGGGGTTTTGATGCTACCATGTCCTTGTTCTCCCAATGCATTCAATGTCGAGCTGACTTCATAGTAGATACTACGACTAGGAGAGAACTCGAAGGATCCCCAGATTAATGGTCCTGGTCACTTCATGACTTCGACCTTCGGGGGTTTTGGATTCATTGCCACTCCATTTTCTTGAAGCGGGACTTCGTCGAAGTACCATGTGCGAGTCCCTCCTCCTAAATGATCGGACGATAGGCCAGACTCCAAATGATCTTTACCAAATATACGACTCTCCTTCACTTCGTAACTTTGACATTCGAGGAGTTTGATACTATAGCATCTCCATTCTCCTGAAGTGGAACTTTGTCGAAGTCATCTCGGTGTAGATCCAAAGGCTGAGGGGACCCCTGAACATTCTTTATCGGTGGTTCATGCTAATTCACCATGGGTATTTGGATCTCATTTTAAATGGTAATATAGGTTCACCTAACCACTAGGGAAACCTTCCATTGCCGATAACCGAATCACCCGGTTACCTTCAGCCAATTTAAGACTTGTATGGTCGACAATACTCCAAAGTCCTGGACTTCCAGAGCTCCGAAGACAGGAGGAATTAACTCCCTTAGGCTTAGCCTGAGGTTCCTAGGTGTTGGTCATATGGGTCCTCCCGAATGGATCTTGTCATCTCATCTTCGAAATGAAAGAATCTCCCCTTTCAAGGCTTGAACCTTGCTATCTTTCCTGAGCCTTATCATGACATGGTTAAGGACTTGGGCACAAAATCTCGGTTGCACAAAAATGAGTCTGAAAGAGATATCTTCTTCAAACGGACAGGGTCAGAACTACATGATATCTCCTATCTCGGCCGTCCTACAAGCTTTGTGTTCCCATATGMCTCAAGGGATAAGATGGGGCATAYAGACTATCAATCATAAGTATAAGTTTACAAGATGCATACACATATCGTGACCTTTTCACACAAAATCTATTTATAGATACATATATATATATAAACCCATGCATTCATCCATTATTTCATCTCAATACACAAATTTATGAAAAYACTTATAAGAACCAKAATATGTGATGYGACTGCTGAAAGGGGTGTTTGTTTCCTCCCAACCATAGGCTCAGTCACTCCTAATGGATTTACCATTGGCCACCCCCGAGCTAGACCACGATGCTTTGAGATTGAATATTTTCTTYYGTCTTAGCGAAATTTAGGGACRAATGTTACTCTCCTTCTCTCAGCTCAGTAATAGATAAGGAAGAAGGTTACTCTCCTTCTCCCAGCTCAGTAATAGATAGGGATGAAGGTTACTCTCCTCCCACAAGATCTTGACAACAAGTTTTACTCTATACCAAGCAAGGAGGTTTGTCTGAGTACTTCCTCAGTCACTCACCAGCCTCATTTATCAGCTGGTACCATAACCCTGCTAGCCACTTCCTGCGTTCAGAACACACTCGTTCTTAGTTCTTCCTTGAGCCCGAGAGCTTAGTCTTTCTACTTTGCACTCTTCGCAGATCTCCTCCCCTGACCCCCATGCTTTCCTTTCTTGCCTTTTCCAACAAGATTGTGTGTGGCCCGAATTCACAGTCTGTGGTGAGGTATGGAAGCCTTACAGATGGGCGGTCTGCCCCATCCCCTCATTAACTCCTGAGGAGGTCTTCCCACCTACCAACCTGATTGTAATTCATTCCTGGGTCAGAGGGTTGTTCTGATCCTGAGCAATTAAATCCAAAAAGGTATTGGTTCGGTGGAGGTTAACGCAACCATTCCTGGTCCCCTCCACCATCTCTTTCCTAGCATTCATGGTCTCTCTTAGCACATCCCCTTTCCAACAATCACACAACACATATTCAATTTCTATTAAAATAACATAATTTACATTTATTGACCTTTCATACAAAGGTCCATCAAATCAAACATTCACACCTTTGAGTTTTCCATAGTTCATTGGCCAATATGGTTATATTTACAACTAGAGGAAACAAGGTGTTACAGAAAGAATCCTTCCAATAAGAATGAAATATTTATTTACTAAATCCTAGAGCTCGGATAACAAAACACCCTATCCTCCATGTTACTAGCCATGGTCTTTCTAACTCCACATCTTAATTCATGGGCTACCTTTTCCTTGGTAGACTTCTCAGAAGTCTCGTCCAAATCCTCTTCAGGTCCTTCAATGGCTAATGGTTGTGTGAATAAAGGCTCGCGATCCAATGTAGCTTCAAACTCAGTTATTCCCCTCTTCAATCTAAGATTCCACTCTAGTTTCTCACTTCAAAGTGTTTAAGAATATCCCCCATGGCTGCATGGATTTTTAAAGCTCCACCAATCCCCAATTATTTAGCATCTGGTGTAGTATCAGAGTCCTCCAACAACTTCTTCCTTTGATTTTAACCTTTCAATCTATTTAGATTTTTAGTTTTCTAGTCAAAATTTGAATGATGTAGAGTAATTAAATTTTCTTCAAAAGTAGGCAATTTTGGTTGCATGATTTCTTTTGCAATTAACTTGTTGTTCTCTAAATGAATTGTTTCCTAATTAAGGAATTTTCCATAATTATCATCAATTTACATGTCATTTACATTCTCGTCAAATGCACCAGAACGCTCCCCTTTATCAAAGTTATAGGATCTTTTTCTTCGAGCATAGGGGGAGTGCCATGTATATTCTCAAGTTTAGATTTATATGGATAGTTTCCATCACCATCATATTCTCCATCTCTAGCTATATTATTTTGGTTAGGGGACCCTTTTTAAGGGAGCTGGGGTATTCTTAGAAAAGTGTGCAATATAACACCCTCTTTCGTTGACTCTAGATTTTCCTCTCTACCTTCCCTAAAGAACAAGTTCATCAACAACAACATGGATTTCCTTGTCTAAAAGGACATTTTTTTTACCTCGTGTTTGAACTGACTAGTGTATGAATAACATCTGGGAGAGTGTTCATCTTTGTTTTCCACGAGAACTATGTATGGGATTAGGTGCTTCATGTGCTCTCTTGATGTCCATGCAAAGGTCCTCAGTATCCCTAGCTCCTTCTGCTTGTTCATCCAACTTAGGAAAATATGTGTTCCATTTAATTGACACCATATGTATTTTGAAACCCCCATGGCGGTTGAAGCCTCAAACTTCATCAACCCACTTCAAGTCAAAATAATTAAAAGATCATGTTGATTTAGCAAGGTGGGTGATGTTTTTTTTAGAATATTTTATATCTTTGCTTGTATTTTGTATTTTTTTAAGTATCTCTTCATGAGCCATTTATTTTTATGTAAGTGGGTTGCTTTTCTTATATGAGCAAGATTTTTTGTAGAATGGGTTAAGTGTAAGCTTTGAGTGGGAAATTAAATATTTTCGATTGTAATGTTTTGAAACACGGTGAATGTTGAATTTTCTCTTTGCAAGTTGTTTATAATTTAATGTATAGACCTTTACACTTGTTGCATTGTAATCCATAATCATTGTTCAAAACTAAATTGGAAACCTTTTAATAGTATTGTTGATTTCCACGTGATAATGAATTTTATTAGAATTGTCAAAATGATGGAATACCTATGACAAATTGGTAAAGTAGTTGGTCTTTTATGGTAGAGGTGTAAAGTTTGAATCTCTTTTCCCAATTAAACTGGGTATACATATTGTATTAATGAGAGGTTTGATTTTATATATTTTCATTAATTAATCAAAGAGTATGTTAGTAAAAAAAAAATCGATTATAAATTTAATATAAATTTAGGAAGGATCAGAGTTCGTTTGACCCAGATTGTAAAATTTTCAATTAGAGTTTTGGATGACTTTGCGTATTGTTGGATTTAAGCAATTAAAGGGAAGAGTGCTACATGATTAAATAGTGTTATTAATCAAAAGTGTTTACACATACCAAACAAGACTAATTGAAGGAATGAATATGGTAGTGAAGACTCAAAAGCATCTTCATAGCCATAACAAAATATTAAATAAAAAACAAAATTGCAACGACAACAAAACCTAGAGTAGAACTTCAAACCAAATTTGAAAGAATCCCAAATTTGTCATTATAGCTTCCCTCTCCACACAAAAAACAATGCCTTTAGGGACATTGGATAAACTCATTTTGTCAAATGCCACCAAGGATAGAGGATTTATAGTCATATAAACAATTCCAAGGGTGACATATAGGTCAAGTCATTGAAGAAAGTGTATCATTTTCTTGTCAATCCATTGCCCTATATGTTCTAACTCATCTAGGGTCCATTCAAAGACACTAATACTAGAAAGGATACTTTAGATTGGTAAACAACTTACAAGAATGCCAAATAAAGTAACTCATCTCAAGGAAGTTTTATGTACATCTCTTAGTCCTCAAAAGTTGAGCTAGTATGGTTGCAAGCGCTACTTTAATTCAAGAGCTAGAGAATGCACGATTGTTCTCTCCAATTTCCTTCTTATTCGATAACATGTTGATTGCTTTTTCTTGTAGGAAAAAGATCGATACTGAGGGAAAATCCTTAGGGAACTCAAGGAGTGCCCTTCTTCATTTTTATAGAGATGGTACTCCTCTTTATTATCAAATGGGTCTTCTTGTTTAGCTTAATGAAATAGGAGGTGACAACAAAACCCCAAAATGATCTTTAACTTCCTAGAAAATCTAAAAATTATATAGATCATCATATATTCTTTAAAGCACTATGTTGCCTAAGAAAGGACCAGGCAATTCCAATCATTGATATAAAGTAAATAAATATAGAAAGATTTTATGATAATAGACTTTCTGAAAATATAGATTTTTGTCTCCCTTCATATAATATAATAAAATAAGATAGACATGACTTTACAAAACCAAAGTAAAACAAAAAATGTGGATAATGTCATTAGAGAAAGTCTTTAAATGATTATTTTGTTGCAAATCAAATAAGCTTGAAACGAACCATCTACTCAAGGTTTCACTAGTATCTACAACAATACATAAATCATAAAAACGAATTGGCACTTAAATAGTTCTCTATGGCATTAAATTCAAACAATAAGTTCCCAAATGTGAAACACTCAAGAACGTTAGTAGTATTAGGGCTCAAAAACCTCAACAAAACTCCTTTGACTAATAATTAAACGAAGAAATCAAATGTGTTTTCTTTTGAGATCTAGGATGGGGCTCTCGCGAACTTAGAATAGTAAGGAAATCATGGAGACATAAAAGGAGGAAAGTTGGTCAATCCCCAGTTTCCACTATGTAATCACATATGCAAACCGTAAGGTAAAATTAAACTAGAAGACATAAAGGAATGGAAAGGCATAGAGGGCCCTTAGAAAATTGAGAGGAGGCAAAAATTTAGGGAGGTGAACCCTTCTTCTTTCCAATAAGTTTTCTTAAATAAAGCTTCATAGTACTATTATTGCTTCATTAACCCTAACTATTATAACTGCTTCAAGAGGCTTTAGAGGCTACTTTTATATCTTTATTGATCCAAACTTTGATATAATAGTCTCTAGGGGGGCACTTTGATTTCTTCCCTTGCTTTAAGTGAAAATATTTCACTTTTGATCCCACTCAAAGCTCCAACATCAAAGAGAGGTGGCCTAGTTTCATAAAAAGAATCAGAAAAGCTAAATCTGAAGTACACTAAATTAATATAATTGCAAGTGGGTTTTATCCCAAACAATAGCAGTACGCTCAACACTATCTCTAACAAAGTCAATGCTCTATCTATGTGTCTCCACCTTAGAAAAGCCTGTAAGTCCATGAAATTCTTCTCCCAAGGATCTATTGGCAGCTTTCAATCTCACTTCAAACTCTTCTTTAGTAAAAACTTTGCCATCTTGCATAATGGAGGGCCCCTCTAACCCTTTTATAGAGTCAACTACCTCAAAGAATATTTTTATTCTCCTCTCCTCAAACATTTCACATGTTATTAATTGTTGTATAATATCAATTCGATTGTCCCAAACACCCCTTATATACTCAAAATGTTATTCAAGGGGAGATTATATTTCTTCCTTTTGTGCTCATTCATATCAAATAATTTTCTAATACATAAATGTCATTAAAATTCATATCCTTATGAAATTTAAGTTTGAATGATTTTATCAAAGAAAGAATCCTTCCAATAAGAATGGAATATTTATTTACTAGCTCCTAGAGCTTGGATAACAAAACACCCTATCCTCCATGTTACTAGCCATGGTCTTTCTAACTCCACATATTAATTCTCGGGCTACCTTTTCCTTGGTAGACTCCTCAAAAGTCTCCTCCAAATCCTCTTCAGGCCCTTTAATGGCCAATGGTTGTGTGAATAAAGTCTCGGGATTCAATGTAGCTTCGAGCTCAGTTATTCCCCTCTTCAATCTAAGATTCCACTCTAGTTTCTCACTTTCAAAGTGTTTAAGCATATCCCCCATGGTTGCATGCATTTTGAAAGATCCATCAATCCTCAATTATTTAGCATCTAGTGTAGTATCGATGTCCTCCAACAACATCTTCCCTTTGATTTTAACCTTGGCAATCTATTTAGATTTTTAGTTTTCTAGTCAAAATTTGAAAGATGTAGAGTAATTAAATTTTCTTCAAAACTAGGCAATTTTGGTTGCATGATTTCTTTTGCAATTAACTCGTTGTTCTCTAATTGCATTATTTCCTAATTAAGGAATTTTCCATAATCATTGTCATGCTATTTACATTCTCGTCAAATGCACTTGCACGCTCCCCTTTATCAAAGTTCTTGGATATTTTCCTCCGATCATAGGGGAAGTGGCATGTCTATTCTCTAGTTTAGATTTATATGGATAGTTTCCATCACAATCATATTCTCCATCTCTAGCTATATTCTTTTGGTTGGGGGACACTTTTTAAGGGAGCTGGGGTATTCTTAGCAAAGTATGCAATATAACACCCTCTTCCATTGACTCTAGATCTCCCTCTCTACCTTCCCTAAAGAACAGGTTCATCAACAACAACATGAATTTCCTTGTCTAGAAGGACATTTTTTTTACCACGTGTTTGAATTGACTAGTGTATGAATATCATCTGGGAGAGTGGTCATCTTTTATTTTCCACTAGAAATATGTATGGGATTATGTGCTTCATATGTTGTCTTGATGTCCATGCCAAGGTCCGCATTATCCCTAGCGCCTTCCGCTTGTTCATCCAACTCAGGGAAATATGTGTTCCATTTAATTTCCACCATATGTATTTTAAAAAGCCCATGGCGGTTGAAGCCTCAAACTTCATCAACCCTCTTCAAGTCAAAATAATTAAAAGATCATGTTGATTTAGCAAGGTGGGTGGTGTTTTTTACAGTGATACATAGACACTTGAAAAGAGTTTAGAGAAATTGTTTTCTTTTCTTTGATAAAAAAAAATAGACCATTTTACTTATTAGTGACATAATTCAATGAGAAAATATCAATCACATACGAATTTGGGAAAAAGGTAGGGTTTCCCCTCATAAACATAAATTCTTATATAAGTGTAATAATCCTCATAAAAATATTTCCCTTTCCCATGAGTAAAGTCCAAGACTCCATAGTCAATCTATCAAGCTCATCCCTAGTTATCATGTCTAATTCTCTGAATAAAAGCATTTTAAATTCTATAGAAGTGAAATGCGGCATTATACCTCGATGGGAATGGATACCAACATTGAATCGATGATGTCTTAAACTTGAGATCCTCTCTTGGAAATATCTTGTCAGATGAATTACAAAATATCAATGCATATATGTAACACCCTACTTAGTGTTAGTCTTTTTACCCAACAAATATGTGAATTGTGCAATCCCAAATAATAATATTATACATGTTGCATCAACCTTCGCATGATTACTAAAGGTTGAAAATTTGTAGTATGAATAAGTTACACACATTCTATGCCAAAAAATAATTTTACATCATACATATGCATTTAGTAATAATTCTTATGATTTATTACTCATACATTTTATATACCAAATTTTATTATTGTCGTGAAACTTACTCAAAGTATCTAAGTACAATAATTAATTGACTAATTGTAATTTGTAAAATCTTCTATCTTTTTTAGAAAATGTATTATCTATAATAATAATAGTAGTTAACTTATTAATATTATGGTCCTAATTTACACCTATACTAGGTTTTATATGTAAACATAGGTATTTTAACTAATTACATTGTTCTTGATTTCTTATTTAGAAAATTCATACGAGTCTAAATTATATAACTTGCAACTTGAACTTTGATAAGAATAATGTGCCATTGTGCATGTATAAAATTTATTAAATAATTCAAAAATCATAAATAATCTCATATCACATATTTTATATTACAATGTTAATTATTTTTTGATCAATACTAAATTGAAATGGGAAGATAGTATCTCATTCTTTATGATATACTAAATAAAAATATTTAAAACATAAATCACATATATTACTTAAATATATCACATAAAGAAATAGTATTGCAAGAACAATGGACAATAAGAAGCAAATATTATACCTTTATTGATATGGACACAATGTTTACTTGTCTCTTTGAGGGGGTAACCTCTAATAGAGAAAATATTATGTTGCAAACGATTTCCAAGACACATTTCACAATGCTTCTATATATTTTTATAGTACATTCTATCCCCTAAGAACATTCTAGAGAAGGAACTTTCTAGTAGGCAAAACCTTCTAGTAAGCCTTATTACAATAATTGTGTTCACACTACTACACATGCCTTATTTACTAATGATGGCCTCCATACATAGAAATACATAATAATCTATCTACTTATGGGGTTAGGGAGTTTAGGACCTTAGAATGCTACCCCCCTTAAAAAGATTCCTTGTCCTCAAGGCTTGAGATGTGGAAAGTGTTGTAGAATAGTTTTTAGTTCCCATGTAGCATCTTTTGTCTATGCATCCTTCCATTATATTAAAACTTCCTAGATCATGTGTTGGTGGAGACTATGCTCTTTTTTTTCAAGGATGGCCTCTAAATGCAACCAAATGGAACCTTCTTCATCCAATTCAAGCAGATTAGTTGAACTCGACAATTGGATCCGACCACTTTCTTTAAGAAGGATACATGAAAGACTAGATGGATCTTAGAGTGGATGGGAAGTGCCAATTTGTAAGCCATCAACCCAATATGCTTTAGGATTTTATAGGGTCCATAAAACTTTGAATCCAGCTTCTAGTGGTGGTTTTGTTTTAGGGAAGTCTTCTTATACAATTGTAGACGAAGGAAGACCTAATCCCCTTCTTCAAAATGGTGTTAAGAGTGATGTTGATCATCCTGTTGCTTGATCTGATTCTGGTCCATGAATAGATTATCTTTGAGAGTGTGCATAATGTTATCCCTAGTTGTAATGGTTTTGATGACCTCTTGTACCTTGGAGACACCTGGTAGGTAAGATAATACAGATGGAGGCTTTTTGTCATAGACTGCCTCAAATGGGGTCACACAAGTGGCACCATGATAAGTTATATTGTAGAACCATTCAACTAAGAGTGACCACTAAACCCATTGAGACTATCATTTTGAAGTGAAGCACCTCAAATATGCTTCCAAACACTTGTTGACAACTTACGTCTAATCATTGGTTTGTTGGTGATAGGAAGCATTAAGATTCAATTGGGTGCCCTATATCCTGAACAATTATTGCTAGAAGTTAATAGTGGAAATGAGATTACATTCCATTACAAGAGATTTGGGTATACCATGTAGTTTGAAGATATGATCCACGAGTACTTGAGAAACCATGGAAGCTTTAAAGGGTTTTTGGAGGGAAAAATGAGCATATTTAGAATTTAGATCGACCACAACCATAACCATTGATTTATTACCAGATTTGGGAAACCCCATTATAAAGTCCATAGAAATGTCTATCCATACATTAGGAGGAATAGAAAAAGGTTGTATTTCACCTGGGGTCTTCATTGTTTCTATCTTATGTCATTGGAAAATATCACATTCATCCTCGAAAGTGTGGATGTCCTTTTTCATGCCCTCCCAAAAGAAGGAATGTATGATCCATTCATATGTTTTATGAAAATCAGAATAACATGTTGTTGGGGATGAATGGAGTTTAGATAGAATAGTGGCTTTACAATTATATTGATTGGTCAAGTATAGATTCCCTTTATAGAGGAGTTCGTCATTGTGCCAAGTGTATATGAGAGATACATTAGAATCTTGTTGAATTTGTTGGATTAGGTTGTCAATGTTGGGATCGGTGAACCATCCATTATGGATTTCATTCACCTAATCAACTAGAATGAATGAGAGTGAAAACATGGACCCTTCATATTCATTTTTTCTCGAAAGAGAATCAACTACCACATTCTCCTTACCCTTCCTGTAAATGATCTCATAATCATAGTCTAGCATTTCGGTAACCCATTTCTATTTTTTGGTGATGAAATCCTTAGCTCCAAAAATTATTTGAGGCTACGATGACTAGTTTTAATATGGAAACGATGCCCAAGCAAGTAAGGATGCCAGATATCAACAACATGCAAAATGGAATTTTTTTTTTTTTCATAGGTAGACTTTCCAAGTGTCGTTCACAAAGTTGTTTATTGGTATAGGCCAAGGGTCTTTCTTATTACATGAGAACTTCTCCTATACCTTTTCCTAAGGCATCACATTCCAAAACAAAGTCTTAGTGAAGTTGGGCAAAGCAAGTATTGGGGTGGTACACATAGCATCTTTCAAATCTTGGAATGCTTGATTTGCATCTACATTCCAATTGAAAGAATTTTTCTTAAGTAAGGTAGTGAGGGGAGTTGCAATTTTTCCATAATTCTGGAAAAACTTTCTATAGTACTTTGTTATACCAAGGAAACCTCATAAAATTTTAAGAGTCATAGGAAGGGGCCAATCCTTCATTTCTTCAATTTTCTTTGGGTCCACTTGTACACCATCCTTACTGACAATATGGCCTAAATATTCAACTTGAAAAATGCCAAAGGAACATTTGGACCTCTTGAGAAATAATTGATGATGAGAAAGGAGTTGTAAGACCCGGTCTACATAGGTAACATGGGCTTGCCAAGTTTTTTTATAGATGAGGATGTCATAAAAAAATATTGGGAAAAAATGACATTTAAAGGGTTTAAATATATGATTCATGAGACTCTAGAAGGTGGAGGGTGAATTACAAAGGCCAACGAGCATCACTAAGAACTCATAATGGCCTTCATGAGTGTGAAAAGTAGTTTTGAAAATATCAACCTCTTTCATAAGAATTTGGTGACAGATCAAATGGAGATCAAGTTTGGTAAAGAATTGGGCACCTTTAAGTTCATCCAAAAGATTATTAATGACTAGAATGGGAAACTTATCGTTGATGGTGATTATATCAAGAGCATGAAAATCATGACACATGCACCAAGTTCCTTCTTTTTGAGTACCATGACCACCAGGGATGAATAAAGACTTGTACTATGGAGGATGACACATGTAGCTAACAATTAATGAATAATTTTTTCAATTTCCTTTTTCTAAGAAAAGGGGTGGTGATAAGGGAAAACATTGGGTGGGAGTCTACTAGGTTTGAGTGGAATGGAATGATGATAGGTACCATGGGAGGGTGGGAGGCCTTGGGGGGTTTAAAAAGCTGATTGGTGTTTGGTTAATAGGTTTTCATGTCAAGATGAATGGGTTGGGAAGGGGTCTCAAAGGCTTGAATAACATGAAACTGAGCAATACTACTAGAATGGACCCTTTTTAGGAGTTTTTCCATACAATGTGAGATGACAATATCTAGAAAACCCACAATGATTCCTTGGAAAGTGTAACATTTCCCAGCCTACTAGAAGCTTATGTATAACTCCTGGAAATCCATGGTTATGGGACCTAGTGTGTGCAAGAATTCAACACCCAAAACAAGTCACAACCACCCATTTGAATGGAAAACATGCGGGATTTCAAAGAATAATAATCGAAGGCACACATTTTCATAATGACCCCCACATTTCATGGAGATGCCATTAGCAATCATAATTTGAAATTTGTAAACTACATGGATATAACAATGTGTCTCTTGGGTGACACAATGATGAATAAATTTATGGGTGTTGTCGTTGTCAATTAAGATAATGACTTTACAATGCTTGATATAGCCAATTAATTTAAGAGTTTGGGGAGATAAAATACCAGTTAAGGAATGTAGGAATATTTGGGGTTCCACAACAGGTTGATAAGAAGGAGGAATGTCATCATCTGGCTGAGGTAGAGGTTCTTGAGGGAGAGAATCACCATCATATTCTGAAATGTATTTGGAAATGGCCATAAAACGTTTTTACTCTTGAAATTTGTGCCCAGGAAAATATTTTTCATCACAATCGTAACAAAGGCCTTTAAGTTGATGTTTTACCATTTTATCATGAGTTAATTTGTGGATCTTGAGAGGAGGAGAGGGAAGATAGGGAGTGGTGGGATGGGGATGGGGAATAAAGGAAGTTTTTTTTTGTATTTGAGTAGTAACCACTTGTTGTGCTTCCCTAGATCGATCAGTAGATTTGATCCAAATGGTAGGGAAAGCCATTAAGATGTGAGCACATATTTCTTCATTCATACCACTAATAAAACATTCTCAGAAAAAGGTATTTGGCATGCCTTTGGTGCGGAAATATAGTTGTTGAAAAGCATAGATGTAATATTCAAATATGCATGATTGTTTAAGATTGGTTAAGAAGCCCAAATGATGAGTATCAGTTTCAAAATGCTCATAAAGATCCACGACAAATTGATTCCAAGCAATATAACCTCTATTGGAATTATTACACCATTGCCACCATTGCTAGCACTTGAGATCTAAATATAAGAAACCAACATGAAGTTTCATTAAGTCATCAATGTTGCCATGCAATGAAAAATAGTGTTCCATTTGAGTAGCCCATCCAGTGGGGTCTAATCCATCGAATTTATTCACATCCACTTTAGGAAGGCTCGGATCATGAACAAGGGTGTGGGAGTGAAGCCCCATAAAATGGGAGGATTCAAATCCTTCTTGGTGTAAGGGATATTTTGGGTATTTGGTGTCCATGAATTTATTACAAAATGCAAATATCTTGTCTTGTATGCCATCCAATGCACTAAGCTTGGTATTAACTATAACAAACTAGTAATTAACTGTATAAAAGTTTTTTTCGATATCAACTTAATATTTCATGAATTTTTTTTGCAAGTCTTCACATATATGTTCCACATTAATAAAGTGGTTTCCATGGTCTTGGTTTTGGGTTTCCATCTAGAGGGGGTGCACAAGAGAAAAGGGTATGGAGGGTGGGGCTAAGGAGATGGGGCTAGCAGTTCCACACAAAAATATTTACTTGAGAGTTGTAGGAATGTGATCAGTGTGACTTTCTGGAGTTGCTGAAATAGGAAGCCAATAATGGGGTGAGTGGGTCCACATAAAAAAAAAGGCTTATGGAAGAGGGGTACCACTACAATCAACACAATGCAAGGAGCCTATTGAGATAGGTCCCAAATAAGGGTGCTGATGGAACCACTTTATACTCTTTTTTTTATATTCCCGTGGATTTATACTCCCAACTGAAAAGTATTGTGCTAACATAATGTTCAAATTCTTAATATTGAATATTATGTAGGAATTTCCTGAACTAGAAGTAGGAAGTAGGGTTTCCAGTGATTGAATGTTCAAAATATCAACATAGCCTGATCTGGAATTTATGAGTAGAGTGAAAATGAATACAGATTATTATTATTCTTAACACAAAGACACAAGAATAACAGAGATACAATAACAAAGATGCAATAAAATTGGTTTCTATTCAATAAGAAAATGTGTTGAAACTGTAAAATGCAACAAAAAACAAGCTTGCTATAATGGTGGAAAATTATCTCTGAGAAGAGATATGACGACTGTGATCATTCGCAAGAAGATGGTTACAATGAGGCTCTCCAAGAATTTTTACAATAAACAGGAATGCCAAGACCCTAGACATCCAAAAACCTAACCCTAGGAGATGAAGCACCAAAATTCATGTGGGCCCCTTTGGGGTAAGCTAGTACATCAATTTCTCGAGGTCGTAACTTTTGCATACCATCTCCATTTTAGGCGCACGATAGCCCATTGGAAAGGTCCATCCAAAGACTAGACATGTTGTCGTCAGACTCAGACTCTATCTTCAATCTAATTATGGAGAGCCCTAAAAACATTGTTTAGGGCCTCAAAACGGCCCCGGAAGTCAGGGACCCAAAAACTAGGAAAAAACTACCAAACTGGAAAACTGCCAAAATGAGCTAGTTGGAATGGGTGGGAGGCTGCTGAAATCCATCTGGATCAATCCTTCTCCATTAGAAAGAAATGATCTCCATTGCATTGAATTCCCCCATCAGATGATGAAATTTCTGTTGAATTTGGCCCTGGGTGAGCTACTTTCCTTGATGTAGGAGTTGCCATGCTTTGATAGCTCGATAAAGTTGGATCCTTTGTTGGAGAGTTCCCTTGGCTTGTGTGTCCACAATATTATCACTAGATGCATGTTGCATGCAGTCAATGTTGAGCTCCATTGGTGTCAATTGTCCTCTTATCTCTGAGGTGTCCAACAATGGTGGGAAGTATGGCCGAAGGAGATCCACTGTTAAGGTCCTAACCTGCACATAGGTAGATCAATGTATTTGGATGTAATAAAGGTCAATATTAATAAGACCTTTCAATAAAATAGAATAAGGCGGATGTAAGAAGACCTA
>JZKD02S0921001.1:121749-146095 GCA_000966675.3 Picea glauca | reverse complement strand
GTACCAAACAGGACTCATTAGAAATCACCCAACCAAAAAGGATCTTGGCCTACTACACCGTGAGAAGGCCCAGTAGTTGATTCAGAGGATGTAACAAGGGTTTCTTCAGAAGGATTTAATCATCCAATAGGTCATTCACCACGACGAATGCGATAATCCTCTACAGTATTGGTAATTCAAAATTCAGCAAGAGGATCAGTGGGTTCTACTTGTGGAGGTGGTGTGAAAACTTCTGGGACGTCACTTATGTCCACGTGTGGTAGAGTAACAAGGGGAATTTCACCCGGGCGAGGAGAGTCCTCAGGGGTACCCTCGGGTGTTGCTGTATGCAAAGGTTGTGAAGCTTCCAGATGCTCCGGGGACAGACCTTGCATCCTACGTGAACTTCATGGGGGAGCAATTGTAAACAAGTAACAAACTCCACACCAACAATCCTATGGTCAACTTCGAGAAACAAACAACACACACTAGTAAACAAAATCTAGAAGCAATCACCAAGAAAACAATAACTTCTAATATCGGAGCCACTAGTTGGTGATGAAATCCAACGTCGCAACAATGAGACGAGAAGGGGCAGGGCTAAGGTGGAAAAGTTACGTTGACGACCTGCTTAACAGAATTACGCCCTGGTGCAAGCTCCCACACATAATCGTGGGTATACCCTCCAAGGAGCCCGAGTGAGTTTGATCAACGTCGATTCTAGGTACCGTGAAGACTTTCCCCTCCACAGTCACCTTGGGTAAGAACCTAGAGATATAAGCCACTAAGGTCACCACAAACAACAGTACAGCCTGGGGAAACAGTCGTTAGTCCGATCCACACACAAAGGTAGGATATCTAGCCTGAAATCAACTCAAAGGCTTCCACTCATAATTGTGGGTATACCTCGGAGTGACCCCCATAATATGTGCAATATCTACACCGATGTCAACAAAGCAGGGTTAGTAACTCTGCGAACACCAATGCGACCTAATGCTTGACCCTTGTGTTAGAAGGGCTTCCTAGGACAATATGCTGCCAATGGAATTGTACACTCCCTAACTCAAGATTCTATTGTGTGTTTTTGAACTTTTGGAGAGTGTGTCTCTCTTCCTACTCCAAAGCACTAGCCTAGCTAAATGTTGGTGTAAAAGAGCCCTAGAAAAAAGTTACTAGATCAATTTTAATATTATGCAATGTTTTTACAGGCTGTTGTTTACTCAAAGGTAACTGAAATGAAACTTATGATGTGTGACTCTGACCCAAATAATGCAAGGATATGATGAAATATAATTGTTTTCATTCGATGAATCTTAGTTATGGGAGAGAGAGAACAATTTCCGAATCAATTTCAATACTACAATGCAAATGTAATGCTCAATTTCCTTTCAGATGCCAATGCAAACAATCATGTATCAATGAGCAATTTCTAGATGTCTTTTTCAAAACTTCAATACTCTAAAATTTGATTTTCAATGTTTTTGCAAAAAGGCAAAAAACAAAAACTTGAAAGAAAACATGCAGTTCACTTTCCAAGAAGAACTCTGACTAATGAGAAAATAAAACCAAATTATAAAGACCCAAACAAACAACCCAATCCAATACTTTCAACGAAAGAAAAAACAAAAGCAAACCAAGGAGCTTCTCAATGCAAATGAAAAATGTCCTTTCGAACCAACAAGCACAAGAGAAACACCAAACACTCAACTCTCAACCAATCGCTGGTTCTCAGCCAGTCAGACACACTCAACTCCAGAAGTCAGAGAGAACGAAAATGCCAACAAGAGCTAAGAAATGAAAGTCAAGCTTCAAAGGCAAGAGAAAACCTAGAAACCCTAGATCAGTTCAAGCAAGCCAACTAAAGAAAAAGATATGTAAGTCACTGATTCAGTAAGCCAAAAAGGTGTAAATCAACAGATATGAGCAGTTGACAAAGTCAAAACTTGAAGTCAAAAATTTCAAAAAATCTGTTCGCATGCCAGTGTGGAACACAGTGCGAGAAGATAGTGTTCTCGCAGGCCACTTTGATGCAACATGAGAATTGTTCGCACTGGAATATATATGCAGAGTGCAAACTTTCAAGGTTCTCGCAGGCTGTCAATGGACACAGTGCGAGAATCCCTGAAACTAATGAAAATTTTGAAAGAGCAAGAAAAATTCAAACTGGCTTATAGACCCAGAAGGTCTCTCAAGGTATCCTGAGGACCCAGAGACTGACAAATCAAGAGAAAAATGCAAACAGAGCAAATGGCCACAGAAAATTCAAAAACCATGAAGAAAAAAAGGACAGTTCCCCAGTGGAGTTTCCAATTTTGTTTCAGGATAAATCCGTAAGTGCGGATACAAACCGATCTCCCTAGATCCACCTGGATCTAGAACAAAACAGGACAGAATAATACACTTTCCCTATATCTAGACTATTGAATGAACTAAGAGATGAGGATCATGGACATACTTTAAGAACGCTTTCCTTAGATCTTTGTTGTTCCAAGCTTTTCTCCAATGCTCTCGTCCCGTTCAAATCACAACAGAATGAACCAATCGAAGTAAAGGCAGGTTAATATATTCAATAACTAGTCTATACATATGATCAAGGAATTATGTAATAAAGTGACATCATCTTTATGGGAAAGGGACATATTACTGTATTGAATTAATTGAAAGTGAAACTTACAACYTGAGCCTTGATGTCATAGGTCTCCTTTCGATGGCTCCTAGCTCTGACACACACACTTGCTCATGCATGAAGAAAATCAACCACTTGTGATGACCTTGCTGTTGTCTCTAGATGTTGTAGCATCAGTCCTCCATACAATATTACACTAATTCTCCAATCAATCTCTTGCTAACTTGCTGCTTGCTTAACTTAACCCTTCCCATGATCAATCTCCTCAATATATAGGAGAAGCTAGATTAGTTACTTGGATAGGGAATGATCCCAAGATATCTGGAATGCCAACACCTGAATAACCATTCGAAAGGCAACTCACCCTTCTAGAAGGTTTGAGATTTCTATCGTTTTCCCCTTTAAGAACATGTTCGCACCCTAACAATGAGTACAGTGCGAGAAGTTCGCACCCCATCTTAATGTAGCCTGCGATAATCAGGAATTCTCGCAGGTGAATATATAAGTAGCCTGTGAACATTCTTCAAAAGTGTGAGTTCTGGAAGAAGACAACTGTAACTATTCTCAGGGAATTGTTCTTGGTAAAGAGCTTGATTTTCCATCATCATAACATCATCATGACATCATCACAATGACCAAATTTGTGGATAACAGTATCCACCAAAATAATGACTCTCAAACTCTAGATACTCCCATATCCTTGATTTTTTCTATTCTTATAGGAATTTAGATGAGCTTGGAGATGGACTTAATTGCATGTGAATTAGGTGGCTAAAAGTCATAGATAAGATTGGTGGCATGTGAACTAAGAAATTACAAGTTATGCACAATTTCCATGCTCAATTATGAAAATTTTCCAACCTATTATGATATTTTTCTCTATTATGAGATTTTTGTTCAAGTTCCATTCTCAATTATGATCTATTTCCAACTAACTATGAAATTTCTTCCCAACTATGAGTTTTTATCAATTATGAAATAATTCTTATTTCATAGTTATGAAATTGTGACAAAATAATTATATCTTTGTGAAATAATTATGATATTTTTACTCAGTTTGTAATTTCATCCTCATAACATCTAATAACATCCTTGTAAGGCCTATAGTGGAAAATACAAGTATAACATATTCCCCCTAATGTATGAGGTCATAAGAGGAACTAATGGTCGAAATACATTACAAAAATTCATGGTGACGAGTGGCACAAGGAAGGAGCTCATAGATCAAGGAACTAGTAAGTATACACACACACACACACACACACACACACACCCATCATCCTTGAGGTAGGAATACCCATGCTCAGATGTAGGAAACAACATGGTTGTCAACACAATACACTATGGATACATTTCATAAAAAATATCATAGCCATGAGAAAATATAGTGTGGACATGTGTCACATTATAAATCAAGAAGACATCTAGCACTAATGAGAATTCCAATGTGGTCTTCAAAGTACTCATACAATAGTGATATACTCCATTTCAACTTGGGATGGGTATCATAAAGGAGTGATGCCCCCTAGGCCCAACTTCTTCAATCCAACTCTATCGATAGTACAATTCTACATCTTGCGAATGGATAATCCAATGTCAAGCATGGTAAGATCTATCCAATTATTTTTCATTGAGGAAAATCATTAACATATGAGAGGGAATCCACCAATAATGAAAATGGACCCCAAGGTATCTAGTATAATATAAAAAGTGTGAATAGAGTAGCTGATGTCGAACACTTGTAGAATTAATCAATTAGGATTCAATGAGGTAAACCCATTCTCGATCATGAGGAATCTCACTACCGACAACGACAAGTTCCAAGGTACTATCTAGTTTCTAGATCCATTTCCTAGATACTGTGTTGGTGTTGATAGGAAGAGATCCATTGAAGGAAGGATTTCATGTATCCCCCATTAATTGAGACTATAAAATGGAAGGGAAGTGAAGCTTCAATTCCCTTGAACATACTTTCAACACCCATCTAATACCTTTTTTCTTACCATTTTCCATTCATCATTTTCTTTTTGATACGTTCCTTATCTATTTTTGCCTCACTTTTCATTAAGGTACAAATATTTCCCCATATGACATTTTTATGCTATTCTTTCATATTTCTTAAAGGAACTTGCTACTTTCATGTACTGATACTGCTACATAGGAGTAATATAGTAGCTGCAACTCTTCACAGTGGATGCAATCCCTCTCTGTTGTTGTGATTCTGGACACAATCCAACTGCTGCAACTCTAAGTGCACTCTTTATTGCTGCAAATCTGGAAAATTGTTGCAACTCTAAGTGACTCTCCAGTGCTGCGACTCCGAAAAATTGTTGCAACTTCAAGTACACTCTCCATTGTTGTGAATCTGAGTATACCATTGTTGGGATTCTAAGTACAAATTCTATCAACAAAGCATTAAACACTACAACCGACAGTTAGGAAACAATCCTCACATAAGAAGACAACATGAGGCAAGTAGGAAACTAAAAGATAAATTGGTTTTCCTACAAGTCAGCACATGCTCGATCTTTACTAAAATTTGGAAAAATCAATGTAAATGGATGAACAACCGGATTCTCATGGCTCTCCATCTATCCCTTTGTATAATTTTCTTATTTAGTCATACTGTATAAGAACCTCAACTTCCCCGGAGCTAAGGGAGAGGAATTATTTTGGTGATAGCATTCAACTGTTATTGTAACTTTCATATTTATGCACTATAATTTATGTTCTTCTGTTGTTCACATGTTGATGTGTTGGTTATCATTTGATTTTGATTTTGTAGCTCAGTGCCTTGTCTAAGGGGGTAGGGCCCCCTCCTTAGTTAGGTATTTCCTGCATATTAGTGTAGGATTTAGCATTTCAATGTCGTTTATTTGATTTTGTAGTTATTTTATTTCTTAGTTTGCTACAATTCCATATTTTGTAGAATAGTACTTGCAATTCATGTGTAGTTAATATTTAATTTGCTAGTGTTGAGAATTCTACAATTTTAAATTGCAATTTAGTATTGATTCAATTTATATGAGTTTATAACCGCAGATGCCACTGCAACTCTTGTTTTTGTAACTCACGTCGTTGTAATTTATTTCGTGTTGAAGCTTCATTATTGCAACTCACATTCTTGCAACTCCGTTGATGTGATTTCTTTCGTGCTGCAGCTTCGTTACTGCAACTCTGCTTGCACCTAAAATTTATTTTGTTTTCTTTCTAACTTGTGATAACTTTAGTCTTTAGAATTTGGGATTGCTATTATATTGAATTGTTGTTGAATGAGAGAACACACAAATGTTGCAACAAAACATGATCATTATTATACTTGAGCGAGTCACTAGTATATCATAGCATAATTTTAATTTCCGCAAATGTGATTTACTTTCTGCAAATGTGATTTACTTTCTGCAAGTGTGATTTAAATTTTACAAGTGTGATTTACTTTCTACAAGTGTGATTTAAATTTTGCAAGTATGATTTACTTTCTGCAAGTGATTTAATTTCAACAAGTGCGATTTAATTTCCGCAAATGTGATTTAAATTCTGCAAGTGTGACTTTTCTTTCTTGCAAGTGTGATATTTACTTTTCTGCAACTCAGAAAATAATATAGTTTGGTGACTTAATTAAGTATCTTGAATCCTTGATTTTTGACAAAAAAAAGTACTACAACTCCTTAGCAAAAACAACACTACTCTTGCATATACGGTGCACGATAGTTGATAAGTAAGATACAACCCCATATTGATAATTAAATGCACAAATCTTCATTTGCTTGCTAAATTAATTAGAAAGTAATTGGAAATTATGTCAAAATGACAAAGTTTTCAATTAATTTCTAATTGATTTAGAAAGCAATTGAAGAGTTGTGCATATAATTATCAATGCAGGGTTGTATCTAAGAGACATAGTACAACTGTTCTGGTTCTTCGGATTTCTAGTAGATAGATTTTATGTTAGAAAAACAGGACTGTGGAGCAATAAAATAAAACAAATGTGGAAACAAAACACAGAAGGTACACAATACAATAGAGACACAGATTTACGTGGATAGCCCAGTGTGGGCTATGTCCACCAAAGAAATTACCAGGTCCTTCCTTTATTATTATCTAGCAAATGAAGGGATACAACCTACAAAAAACCCTCTGTAACTTCGTCTTCTTTCTCTCACAGTCTTCTATCTCAAAATACAATATTCGCCATCATTCATAGCTGCAATACATTTCCCTCATAACAAAGGATTGCCTTCTAGGGAAAAAAACCCTAACATAATTTCTACCGTTAGATTTGCGACCTTATAATGAATGGTCCAGATTTACAATGAAATTACAATATACATTTACAAGGCAATTTTTCCTTTGGGGGCTTCACCCCCGAACCCCCGTCAGGGGCCCGCTTGCCCCCAGACCTCGTAGAGGGGGTAACCCCCCTCTGCACTCCCCCACATGGAATAATGTGCATACTTCTGGTTTGTAAATACTTCATGGGGTATAAACACGGCTGAAAACAAAAGACCTGTGAATCAGGAAGATAATCAGGCTCCACAACCAACATTTTAGTTTTGGTAAGGATGGACAATTATGAGTAGCATGGTCCTCACTGCATATTCCAAAAACCTCGATCTAATCCAACTGACATTCTTTCCATCGGTGATTTGTTCCAAATTTCGTGAAAAATATGGCTAAAGCTCATTCTATTTCCTCCTTATTTTTCTTCATGTGCAGTGTATCTAGTTGGGAGCTCAGGAAACTAAGTATGTCAGTCTTTAATTCTTCTAACATGTTCTTTATTTATTTTCTCGTGAATCCACCTCCAACAGTTTTTCCCGTTCTTTCCAGTATATCTCTTGGTCCCTTGTATGTTTTCGATGTGCCTCTGGAATACTTATGACAAAGTTCCAAGATAATGTCATACTCTAAATGAGAAACATCGCCCCTTCCCATCAAGTTGAGGACTTCTATACAATAATCTCAGATTCCTATTATAAATAAGGAATGTTGTGTCTCATGAGACAAATCTGTTTGCTTCTCCCTCTGTAGGTTACAGGTGAACCATTCAACATAATCTTCAAGGATCTCATATTCGTGTTGCATCATCTTAAATACTTCCTCTCTTCTTTCTTTATCTTTGTAGTAGTCTTGGTATTTGTATATAAATTTCTTTGTAATTTGGTCCCATGAGAAGATGTTATCTTTTCCAAGACCCATGAATCATCATAGTGCAAATATATTGAGCGTGGTGAGAAAAAGTTTCAGTTTCTGGGCGTCTGTCACATAGTTGTAGCTTCTGCAAAGCACACCCAACTCAAAGAGGAAGGTTTCAGGATCTTCCTTAGATAGTCCATGAAAGTTTGGAAATGATGAATGAGGGATATTCTTCATCTCAGTATCCTCATTCATTTCTTTGATTGCAAATGAAAGTGGAGATTTCCTCCTTGACAACCTTGTGTTTCATTTCTTTCTGAGGGAAGTCCTCTATTTCTAAAGGTGCCTCAGGAAAAAGGAAATATTCGTAGTGATATTGTTCATTGATATGCTCTTCTGAAAGAGGAACCTCTATTTGCAGAGACCCTTGTATAGTCTTTGATTCCCGAGGAGATTATTTGGGCTTCTTCTTGGCAAGAAAACTTTCTATAGGTGATAACTGATGTGTCTGATTGAGCTTCTTTTCCTCTTGTGATTGACCTGCACTATTAGATTTTCAAGATTTTTTGGAAGAACTAATAAATTTACCTTGCTGATATTTAACTTTGCTCATAGAAAAGATTAGAAAAACACAACTAATTGTTGAAAATAAATCATAGCACTTAAAATTAAAATCCACACAACTAATCAACAACTACTTCTTTTGACAGTTCCCTGGAAATAGTGCCAAAAATTACGGACTTTTCAATTACTTTCTAATTAATGTATCAATAAATTGAAGAGTTGTGCATTTAATTACCAATCCAGGGTTGTATCTTACTTATGAACTGTTGTGCATCGTATATGTAAGAGTAGTGTTGTTTTTTCTAAGGATTTGTAGTACTTTTAATGTCACAAATCAAGGATTCAAGATACTTAATTAAGTCATCAAACTATATTATTTCCTAAGTTGCAAAAAAGTAAATATCACACTTGCAAGAAAGAAAAGTCACACTTGCGAAATTTAAATCACACTTACGGAAATTAAATCACACTTGTTGAAATTAAATCACGCTTCCAAAAAGTAAATCACAACTGCATAAAGTAAATCACACTTGCAAAAAGTAAATCACACTTACAGAAAGTAAATCACACTTGTGGAAATTAAATTATGTTATGATCTACTGGTGACTCGCTCAAGTATAATAATGATCCTGTTTTGTTGAAACAATTGTGTGTTTTCTCATTCAACAAAAATTCAATATAATATCAATCCAAAATTGCCGAAGAGTAAAGCTATCACAATTTAGAAAGAAAAAAAAATAAATTGTAGGTGCAAACAGAGTTGCTGTAACAAAGCTACAACACGAAAGAAATCACAACAACATGAGTTGTAGGAATGCGAGTTGCAACAATGAAGATTCAACATGAAACAAATTGCAACGATGCAAGTTGAAACAACATGAGTTGTAGTGGAGTCTGCGATTATAAACTCATAGAAATTGAAACAATGCTGAATGGCATTTTAAAATTGCATAATTCTCAACACTAGAAAATTAAATATTAGCTACACATGAATTGCAAATACTACTCTAATAAATATGGAGTTGTAGCAGACTAAGAAATAAAATAACTACAAAATCAAATAAATATGATTGAAATTCTAAATCCTACTCTAATATACATGCAATACTTGACTAAGGAGGGGGCCCTACCCCCTTATACAAGGCACTNGCTACATAGGAGTAATATAGTAGCTGCAACTCTTCACAGTGGATGCAATCCCTCTCTGTTGTTGTGATTCTGGACACAATCCAACTGCTGCAACTCTAAGTGCACTCTTTATTGCTGCAAATCTGGAAAATTGTTGCAACTCTAAGTGACTCTCCAGTGCTGCGACTCCGAAAAATTGTTGCAACTTCAAGTACACTCTCCATTGTTGTGAATCTGAGTATACCATTGTTGGGATTCTAAGTACAAATTCTATCAACAAAGCATTAAACACTACAACCGACAGTTAGGAAACAATCCTCACATAAGAAGACAACATGAGGCAAGTAGGAAACTAAAAGATAAATTGGTTTTCCTACAAGTCAGCACATGCTCGATCTTTACTAAAATTTGGAAAAATCAATGTAAATGGATGAACAACCGGATTCTCATGGCTCTCCATCTATCCCTTTGTATAATTTTCTTATTTAGTCATACTGTATAAGAACCTCAACTTCCCCGGAGCTAAGGGAGAGGAATTATTTTGGTGATAGCATTCAACTGTTATTGTAACTTTCATATTTATGCACTATAATTTATGTTCTTCTGTTGTTCACATGTTGATGTGTTGGTTATCATTTGATTTTGATTTTGTAGCTCAGTGCCTTGTCTAAGGGGGTAGGGCCCCCTCCTTAGTTAGGTATTTCCTGCATATTAGTGTAGGATTTAGCATTTCAATGTCGTTTATTTGATTTTGTAGTTATTTTATTTCTTAGTTTGCTACAATTCCATATTTTGTAGAATAGTACTTGCAATTCATGTGTAGTTAATATTTAATTTGCTAGTGTTGAGAATTCTACAATTTTAAATTGCAATTTAGTATTGATTCAATTTATATGAGTTTATAACCGCAGATGCCACTGCAACTCTTGTTTTTGTAACTCACGTCGTTGTAATTTATTTCGTGTTGAAGCTTCATTATTGCAACTCACATTCTTGCAACTCCGTTGATGTGATTTCTTTCGTGCTGCAGCTTCGTTACTGCAACTCTGCTTGCACCTAAAATTTATTTTGTTTTCTTTCTAACTTGTGATAACTTTAGTCTTTAGAATTTGGGATTGCTATTATATTGAATTGTTGTTGAATGAGAGAACACACAAATGTTGCAACAAAACATGATCATTATTATACTTGAGCGAGTCACTAGTATATCATAGCATAATTTTAATTTCCGCAAATGTGATTTACTTTCTGCAAATGTGATTTACTTTCTGCAAGTGTGATTTAAATTTTACAAGTGTGATTTACTTTCTACAAGTGTGATTTAAATTTTGCAAGTATGATTTACTTTCTGCAAGTGATTTAATTTCAACAAGTGCGATTTAATTTCCGCAAATGTGATTTAAATTCTGCAAGTGTGACTTTTCTTTCTTGCAAGTGTGATATTTACTTTTCTGCAACTCAGAAAATAATATAGTTTGGTGACTTAATTAAGTATCTTGAATCCTTGATTTTTGACAAAAAAAAGTACTACAACTCCTTAGCAAAAACAACACTACTCTTGCATATACGGTGCACGATAGTTGATAAGTAAGATACAACCCCATATTGATAATTAAATGCACAAATCTTCATTTGCTTGCTAAATTAATTAGAAAGTAATTGGAAATTATGTCAAAATGACAAAGTTTTCAATTAATTTCTAATTGATTTAGAAAGCAATTGAAGAGTTGTGCATATAATTATCAATGCAGGGTTGTATCTAAGAGACATAGTACAACTGTTCTGGTTCTTCGGATTTCTAGTAGATAGATTTTATGTTAGAAAAACAGGACTGTGGAGCAATAAAATAAAACAAATGTGGAAACAAAACACAGAAGGTACACAATACAATAGAGACACAGATTTACGTGGATAGCCCAGTGTGGGCTATGTCCACCAAAGAAATTACCAGGTCCTTCCTTTATTATTATCTAGCAAATGAAGGGATACAACCTACAAAAAACCCTCTGTAACTTCGTCTTCTTTCTCTCACAGTCTTCTATCTCAAAATACAATATTCGCCATCATTCATAGCTGCAATACATTTCCCTCATAACAAAGGATTGCCTTCTAGGGAAAAAAACCCTAACATAATTTCTACCGTTAGATTTGCGACCTTATAATGAATGGTCCAGATTTACACTGAAATTACAATATACATTTACAAGGCAATTTTTCCTTTGGGGGCTTCACCCCCGAACCCCCGTCGGGGGCCCACTTGCCCCCAGACCTCGTAGAGGGGGTAACCCCCCTCTGCACTCCCCCACATGGAATAATGTGCATACTTCTAGGGTGTAAATACTTCATGGGGTATAAACACGACTGAAAACAAAAGACCTGTGAATCAGGAAGATAATCAGGCTCCACAACCAACATTTTAGTCCTGGTAAGGATGGACAATTATGAGTAGCATGGTCCTCACTGCATATTCCAAAAACCTCGATCTAATCCAACTGACATTCTTTCCATCGGTGATTTGTTCCAAATTTTGTGAAAAATATGGCTAAAGCTCATTCTATTTCCTCCTTATTTTTTCTTCATGTGCAGTGTATCTAGTTGGGAGCTCAGGGAACTAAGTATGCCAGTCTTTAATTCTTCTAACATGTTCTTTATTTATTTTCTCGTGAATCCACCTCCAACAGTTTTTCACGTTCTTTCCAGTATATCTCTTGGTCCCTTGTATGTTTTCGATGTGCCTCTGGAATACTTATGACAAAGTTCCAAGATAATGTCATACTCTAAATGAGAAACATCGCCCCTTCCCATCAAGTTGAGGACTTCTATACAATAATCTCAGATTCCTATTATAAATAAGGAATGTTGTGTCTCATGAGACAAATCTGTTTGCTTCTCCCTCTGTAGGTTACAGGTGAACCATTCAACATAATCTTCAAGGATCTCATATTCGTGTTGCATCATCTTAAATACTTCCTCTCTTCTTTCTTTATCTTTGTAGTAGTCTTGGTATTTGTATATAAATTTCTTTGTAATTTGGTCCCATGAGAAGATGTTATCTTTTCCAAGACCCATGAATCATCATAGTGCAAATATATTGAGCGTGGTGAGAAAAAGTTTCAGTTTCTGGGCGTCTGTCACATAGTTGTAGCTTCTGCAAAGCACACCCAACTCAAAGAGGAAGGTTTCAGGATCTTCCTTAGATAGTCCATGAAAGTTTGGAAATGATGAATGAGGGATATTCTTCATCTCAGTATCCTCATTCATTTCTTTGATTGCAAATGAAAGTGGAGATTTCCTCCTTGACAACCTTGTGTTTCATTTCTTTCTGAGGGAAGTCCTCTATTTCTAAAGGTGCCTCAGGAAAAAGGAAATATTCGTAGTGATATTGTTCATTGATATGCTCTTCTGAAAGAGGAACCTCTATTTGCAGAGACCCTTGTATAGTCTTTGATTCCCGAGGAGATTATTTGGGCTTCTTCTTGGCAAGAAAACTTTCTATAGGTGATAACTGATGTGTCTGATTGAGCTTCTTTTCCTCTTGTGATTGACCTGCACTATTAGATTTTCAAGATTTTTTGGAAGAACTAATAAATTTACCTTGCTGATATTTAACTTTGCTCATAGAAAAGATTAGAAAAACACAACTAATTGTTGAAAATAAATCATAGCACTTAAAATTAAAATCCACACAACTAATCAACAACTACTTCTTTTGACAGTTCCCTGGAAATAGTGCCAAAAATTACGGACTTTTCAATTACTTTCTAATTAATGTATCAATAAATTGAAGAGTTGTGCATTTAATTACCAATCCAGGGTTGTATCTTACTTATGAACTGTTGTGCATCGTATATGTAAGAGTAGTGTTGTTTTTTCTAAGGATTTGTAGTACTTTTAATGTCACAAATCAAGGATTCAAGATACTTAATTAAGTCATCAAACTATATTATTTCCTAAGTTGCAAAAAAGTAAATATCACACTTGCAAGAAAGAAAAGTCACACTTGCGAAATTTAAATCACACTTACGGAAATTAAATCACACTTGTTGAAATTAAATCACGCTTCCAAAAAGTAAATCACAACTGCATAAAGTAAATCACACTTGCAAAAAGTAAATCACACTTACAGAAAGTAAATCACACTTGTGGAAATTAAATTATGTTATGATCTACTGGTGACTCGCTCAAGTATAATAATGATCCTGTTTTGTTGAAACAATTGTGTGTTTTCTCATTCAACAAAAATTCAATATAATATCAATCCAAAATTGCCGAAGAGTAAAGCTATCACAATTTAGAAAGAAAAAAAAATAAATTGTAGGTGCAAACAGAGTTGCTGTAACAAAGCTACAACACGAAAGAAATCACAACAACATGAGTTGTAGGAATGCGAGTTGCAACAATGAAGATTCAACATGAAACAAATTGCAACGATGCAAGTTGAAACAACATGAGTTGTAGTGGAGTCTGCGATTATAAACTCATAGAAATTGAAACAATGCTGAATGGCATTTTAAAATTGCATAATTCTCAACACTAGAAAATTAAATATTAGCTACACATGAATTGCAAATACTACTCTAATAAATATGGAGTTGTAGCAGACTAAGAAATAAAATAACTACAAAATCAAATAAATATGATTGAAATTCTAAATCCTACTCTAATATACATGCAATACTTGACTAAGGAGGGGGCCCTACCCCCTTATACAAGGCACTAAGCTACAAAATCAGAATCACATGATCACCAACACATCAACACACGAACAAAACAAGAACATAAATTATATTGTAGAAATATGAAAGTTACAATGACGATTGAATGTTATCACCAAAATAATTCATCTCCCTCGGCTCTTGGGAAACTAAGGTTCTTATATAGTGTGACTAATGTCTAAAATTATACAAAGGGACATATGGAAAAGCATGAGAATCTGGTTGCTCATCCATTTACATTGATTTTTCCAAAATTTTAGTAAATATTAGGCGTGTGATGACTTGGTAGGAAACATGATTTCTCTTTTAGTCACATACTTGCCTCATGTCACCTTCCTATGTGCGGATTGTTTCCTAACTGTCGAATATAGTGTTGAATGCTTTGTTGGTGGAGTTTTTACTTGGAATCGAGTCACAACAATGGAGAGTGTACTTGGAGTTTCAACAATGGAGAGTTCACTTAGAGTGGCAACAATTTTCCAGAGTCCTAGCAACAGAGAGTTCCCTTAGAGTTGTAGCAGTTGGATTGTGCCCAAAATCACAACAATAGAGAGGTATTGCAACCACTATGAGAAGTTACAACTACTGTATTACTCATGTGTATCAGTATTATTACATGAAAGTAACAATTTCATTTAATAAATATGCAAGAATAGTGTAAAAATGGCATATGGGGAAACATTCATACCTTAATGAAAAGTGAGGCAAAACTAGATAAGGAGAGTATCAAAAAGAAAATGATCAATGGAAAATGGTAAGCACAAATGTATTAGATGGGTGATGAAAGTATGCCAATTTAGGCACCCGTCATGGACTTTAGAAATATCAATATACCATTCGATAAAGACAATTATCCATTTCCAAACATGGAAAATATGCTACAAAGAATCACAAGACTAGAGATTTTTCATTTTTGGATGGTTTTTCAGGTTACAATCAAGTTTTGGTGAACAAAGATGACATGCATAAGACAACATTTACCATGCCTTGGGGAACATATGAGTATTTTAGGATGCCCTTTGGTTTGATGAATGCAGGTGATACATTCCAAAGAGTCGTGGATTATGCATTCAGAGACCTCATAGGAAAAATAATTGATATTTATCAAGATGACCTCACAATGTTTTCAAAGGATAGGAAATCCCATGTTGAGCATCTCAGACAAGTTTTTGAAAGGTGTCACAAGTATGAAATCTCATTGAACCCAAATAAGTCATTATTTGGGGTTCTTGAAGGAAAGCTTCACATGCATATTATTACAAAATATGGGGTAAAATTTGATCTTGAGAGGATAAAAGGAATTAAGGAAATTTCCCTACCTTGCACCGAAAAGGTTTTGCAATATTTTTTGGAAAGATCAATTTCATCCAAATATTCATCCTAAATTTTGCCAAGATCACCAAATCTATAACAAAGTTGTTAAATAAATATTTCAATTTCAAATGGGACGAGGAAAATAAGACATCCTTCGAACTTATCAAGGATGCTATTATAAAATCTCCAGTATTGGTACGTCTAAATTATTCCAAGGATTTCAGATTTTTTTCTTTTACTTCTAATGATACAATTGCACGTGTGTTACTTTGAAAAAATGATAAAGATGAAGAACAACCCATATAATTTATGATAAAAGTTCTATGAGATGTCTAATTGAAATATCCCATTATGGAGAAGTAATCTTATGCTTTTCTAAAATTCTTGAAGCATTTCAAAAAGTATGTTGGATATTCGAAGGTGATTTCCTACATTCCCCGTCCAACTATAAAAGATATATTGGCTCAACAAAATCATTTCAGAACTAGAGGCAAGTGGATGACTAAGATTTAGGAATATGATTTGGAAGTTGTGCCCACAAAATTGGTCAAAGGCAGAGGTTTGTTGCAGATGTTAGCTAAAGGAAATGATGTTTCTCTTGGATTACAGAGTGATGCATCTCCTCTGATCTCAGTAGTGATTGAAGAATTGGAACATCACGATTGGTATACATATATCAATTTCTATCTTAATAACCTTACAACTCCAAGGCACCTTCTAGATCACAAGAATAAATATTTAATATTAAAGGCCTGCAAGTATTGTTTCATTAACAAAGGCCTTGGATGGAGAAATCTATATGGTTTCATTCTCCTATGCATAGAATCAGAGGAAGAAAATAAGTTGATGGATGAATTTCATAAGGGACTATGTGGAGGACATCATGCAAAAAATAACACCACTCACAAGATTCTAAGAGGTTGTTACTATTGGTTGAGTATATTTTTGGATGTGCATAAGTTCGTAAAAAGTTTCTAGCCATGTTATTTCTTCACAAGGAAGCAACCCTCCCTCTTCAACTAGTTGTAATGGAAGAGACCTTCCAACAATGGGGCCTTTATTTTATTGGAGAATTAAAGGATAAATCAAGCAATGATAATAAGTGGATTCTTACAACTACAAATTATTTCATCAGATGGGTTGAAGCAATACCGAAAAAGAGGGGCACATATAAAGTTGTCATGGATTTCTTGGAAGAAAGAATCATCTCATGTTTCAGGGTGCCAACAAATATCACTACCGAAAATGATGAAGAATTTAGTCCTGTAGGGTTGCATACATTTTGTTTTAATTATGGAATTGTCCCATCCCACTCCCCCAACTATTATCCCCAATGAAATGGTCTCATTAAGTCTAGCAACAATAATTTGATTAACATTCTCAAGAAGATAGTGGGGTACAACAAGAAAAGTTGGGATAGAAAGATAAAGTGTGCTCTATGGGTAGATAAAATAACTAAGAAAGACTCCTCTAGAAAGATCCCATTTGAGCTAGTCTATGAGATGGAAGTAATATTTCTAGTTCATTTGAATATCTCAATTTATATATTTATGAAAAAACACTCGTATCATCTAGATGAAATGCAAGGAAAAAATAATGAATTAATCGAGCTTGATGAGAACCAAAGATGTGTCTTTGATCACCTGATACACAACCAAGAAAATATGGAGAGTAGTTTTGACAAGAAGGATTGTTGATGAAGCTTTCAGAAGGGAAATATTTTCCTCCTATGAAACGAATGAAATGAAAAAGCAAGTGAAAATGGTAAGTTTGAAAGTCTTTGGTTAGGTAATTACATGATTTAATATGTTGCAAGTGATAACTCTTTCTATCTAAGTCATTTGGATGGTGAGAAGTTTCCCTTTCCCATGAATGGGAAAGCTATGAGATTATTCTATGAAGGTGATATATGACTCCGTCAGGGCATCCTTTTACTATAGTAATTTTTTCGACTTTAGTTACTTGTGTGTTTCACTTTTATTAAGTGTTTCATTTTGTCCATTTTTTGAATAAAGGAAATGATTCTTACATTGTATAAATTTTTCTAAAGGTTGGTGATATGTTTGTTCATTTCATTTCATAATTGGATTTATTTTTATCTGGAGGAAGGGATAAGGCACTTGTGTCTTCCCCTCCCTTGCATTTAATATCCATTTTGTGAGAATGCTTCAGGTCTATAGGTTTCTGGAATATTTTGGAGTTCTCATGCACTCTCGAGATGAACACATGTACCTAATTTGGAGCGAGTTGTTACACCCTAGATTATATGCAGTGTATCCTACATTTTTTCACGAGATGTGACCACACTGATGATCCTGAAGTGTGATGATTTCTTTATATGTGGCCATGATGGGATGATTTTTTACAAGTGTTGGTTAGTGGTTTCCCAAATCCCCTTAGGTGGATGGTCATGGCATGTCCTTGTAGTCCCCATTCTCAAAGTGTTTGGCTTTATTTCTCTAGCCGACTATCCATTGGAGGTGGTAACCCCCTCTAAGTTAGGAATTTATGTATTGGGTAGATATGTGGGCATTTTGAGGTGGATATACTAGGATAAACAATTTACAGGGCATTAACCATTCACTTATTTGTTTTTTATGTAAATGGTGATTGTGATTTGGAAGGGTTGTCACACCCATGGTTTAAAACACCTACTTTTCCCCACACATACCCTCTATTTCTTATGTATGCATCACACTTTGGTCACGGGCCCTTGGATATGATTCAACACATGATTATCCAATTTCACATTTCTCGAGGCAGTGTCATGGATTTCGAGTTATATCATGGATTTTGAGGAATTGGTCACACTCTTTGAGGTACATATGGGATATTTACATCCATGTGGACACCCTTTACACTTTCCATGTTTAAGGTGATAGAACATCCCCCTACTTTGACACCTTTTAAAATTGTTTTTGCTCACTAAAGGGGGGAAACCTCACTTGGGGTACTTTATGATAGCTGTGGGTTTTTATTTGAGCCACTTGGATGATTTAGAGGTCACTTAAGAGACTTTACACTTGGAGGAGATGACATGGAACTCACCCTTGATGATGTGTTGGAGTTTAGACCACTCTTTATTGAATCGATGACCAAATTGAAGAAGTCTTCCACCGTAGAGGGGTTTATTTAGACTTCGGGAATGGTCGTCCTTCCTTAGAGGTGAATGTTGTACCCTAAAGCCAAATCATCCCTCTTAGAAGGTTGATGTCGCTCCTTTGTGAGGGTTTCAAAGACACAGAGTATCATTTAATTGTATTTTCGACTTAGTCTCCAAGTTGTGTGGATGACAAGTCACTTTTTCTTTGATTCCTTAACCTAATTTTACGGAATAAATAATGGGAAGGAGTTGTGAGCCTCATCTACAAATAAGGGCACTCTTCTCATTCCAAATTGTTTTGAATTGTTGGAGATCATTTCAAGACATTAATAGAAGATATTTTACTTTGTTTTTGTTGGTGTCAATTCTTGAAGGTCTTTCTTTCTCTATTATTATTTTTTCTTCAAATACTATTGTGAATGTTCAAGATTATACTAAAACTATCATGATCGATCCATTGAGGAGTTGCACAACTACTTGTAAGGATGACGTCTAGGGTTTGTATCTCTTCTAGCTTCTTTAAAACGATTTGGTAAGTAATTATCTCTTGTCTTGATTATTTTCATACTCCTTGGAATGGGTTTTAAGTATTCTTTCAAGTCTTGTGTTAACATTATTGGTGAAGGCTATTCCCTTGAGGAAACCCTTCTTGTAGGGCCTTGGTTTTCAATGTTTTTCTTGATTATACAAGGGACTACTGGTCTTGAGGCACTAGTCTCTAATTCTAATCCATAAACAATCAATAACCAATTCTTAGAGGGGCATACTTCTTGACCCCATAAGCCTTAAGTGGAGACAAGGCACTAAGATTAACTCCCAAATACCAACCACAAAACCCTAAAAATTCAATTCTTTTATTTTCATGTCATATACAATATAAAAATATATAAAATATATACCATCAAATGTTATTTATTCATTGTCTAGTGAAAAATTAACAATTTACTTTCATTTTCTAGACATTTTTGTCCAAGGGTTTATAGTAAATTGTTATATTTAACCCTAATAGGGAAAATGCGCCCTACACATTTGTGCTTAAAGGTTTTATCTAACACCTTGTGGGATGATTTAAGGTGTTTACTAATTCTAGAAATTAAATTACAACAATACAAATCAAAATTGGTGAAACCATGAAGCTAAGGTTTGGCCCTAAAAGGTGCATTATAACCCTACCCTAGCTTATATTTCACTCATGGGTGGTTTATAAACGATATATAACACATTATGTCGGTGAAATTCATCTCCTAAGTGCTCCGTAGCTATTATAGTTAATTTTGGATATTTTTGGTGAAAGCTTAGGGGGATTCACCACCTCTCTTTGCAAGTTTGAGCTAATTGCATGGTTATTATTCATTTGTACTTGAAATTAATCATTTTTAGGATTTTTTTTCATATTTTATTTATTTCCCTAGCTAAATTACCCAAGTTTTATCATTACAATACTTTTAGACACTCTCGGGGTGCTTTTCCTCACCCAAAATATGCATTTTCTGTCTTTTTTATTATTATCATATATCAGATTTTAGAATTTGTGGACAGCAGAAAGCTAGTCTAATTTGCAGCATATAGTCAATGGATAACTTATATATACCATTAATTCTTGATTTAGGAAATTAGATATCACTCTTGTGTGGTAAAAGGAACTTGTTTCTTCATCCAAAGAGTGATATCATAGTGCTAATTTGTGTTTCTTCTGTACGGTACTTATTTCATATCTCAACACTCTAACTAGCTCCTAAATTTCTTTATACTGTATTAGTTATTTCCCTAACTCTTGGTTGAATCTTTTCCAGGCATTTGGCTACTTCATTGGAAATGGTCTATCTAACCATATATTGGAGTGTGCAGTTTGAAGTGAATTGTAACATGAGCTACCAAAAGGTACTATACATATTGTTTTCCAAGGATTGGGATACTCCCCATGGGTTCAAGGAGATAGCCTACAGTGTTATTGGATTTTTCCCCTGCGACTTTGGGTCATATCACAATAGATATTGATCAAGTGAAAGATAGAACCCTAACCCACACACAAGACTTGTAATGAAATAACTAATTTATCATAGAGGGAAGAAATTTTTCCACCTTGTATCCTTACGGTTGGTGTCGTTCCCCGCTATCGACCTTGGTACTTCTCTTGAATCCCACTTGAGTTTACCTACAAGAGAAGATCAAGAAAGTTCTGCAACAAGGTAGTTATAGCATAAAATCATACAAGTAACTGATAGATAGATTCAAATATGGAGAATGATTAGACATACATAAACACATTGAATCAATACTACACAAGTATGGGGAAAATTGAACTCTTTATTAGCAATGGTAAAACAAGTAGTTATGACTTGACTCCAACTGTCGACACTGCCTCAAATCCACCCAGGTTCCTCCAAAAGGTCCTTCAAGCATCACTCAACAATATTTCCCTTCCTTGGATGACCCAATAAGGACATGAACACACTTTATGGACATATAATGAAAAGAAAGGAAATCTGGAACAAGGGTTCCATGTTACATGGATGCTAATCAAAGGATGAAGGGGAATAGGGAGACTTTAATTTCTTCAACATAAATTTGCACCTCGGTTTTCCTCCTCATCCATGCCCTCAAAAGTTCCTTTATACCATCCTAAATAAGTTAAGGAGGTTGAATTCCATTTGGTATGGGCCTAGGGATGTTGGGAAACGAGCCCAACCAAAAACCCCTCCCAAAAATGTGGAATTATTTCTTTTTTCACATTTTTTTAGGGCATGAGTGGGTTGTACACTAGAAAGGTGCATATGTCTGCGTGTTGCACCAAGGAAACCCAAGAATATGAGTAAAAGCATTTTTTTTAAGTGATTTTGATGGGGGAACTTGGGATTTCAAGTTGCAAGTTAGGGACAAGGGTTATGCCATATCACAATGAAAATGGTTTGGAAAATTGTGGTATAACATAAAGGGAAGGGAAAACAATGCTAAGGTGACAATGGTGTGTTTCCAGTGTTGTGCTTATCTCCAATAACACCTCTACACAGGCTGATAGTTTGGAAAGTAACACTAGGAAAAATAGTGATGAATCTCATCCATCCTAGGACATTGGTGAGTGATATGGTCTCCACCACAAATCTTGTAGGTAAAATTAACCTTCTTATTCTCCTTAGTGCCTCTAATGACAATGTTTTGGGTTTGTGCAGTCCCTTTCTCAGTGGAAGAATTTTTATTTTTATTCTTCTTCTTTCCTCCAAGTTGTTAAGGATTCTTCAGTTGTGTGGACTGGACCAAATTCACCTCGTAGGTGTAAGTAGGGATAGTAGCAGTTTGTCTTGTGGGTGGAATAACTAGATGACTTGCAGAGATAGAAAATCCACTAATCTTCCTAGTTATTTGGTCAACAAAAGCATTGGATACATTATCAACCATGCCATCTGTTAGAAAAACAGGATCGCGAAGCAATAAAATAAAAAAAAAATGCAGAAAAAAACACAAAAGATACACAATAAAATGGAGACACAGATATACGTAGTTCACCTAGTGTGGGATACATCCACCAAATAAATTTATAGGTCCTTCATTTTTATTATCCAACAAATGAAGGGATACTACCTACAACACACCCACTATAACTTCCTCTTCTTTCTCTCATAGTCTCTTCTCTTAGAACACAATATTTGCAATAATGCATAGCCTCAATACATTTCCCTCATAAAAGAGGGTTGGATTATAGGGAAAAAAAAACCTAAAATAACTTTTACTGTTAGATCTACGACCTTATAATGAAGGGTCCAGATTTACTATGAAATTACAATATACATTTACAAGGAAAAATTTTCTTCGGGGAATTTGCCCCGAACCCCCATTGGGGAACGCTATCCCCTGAACCCACGCCGAGGGCCTGCTTTCCCCTGGACCCCCAGTTGGGGGGATGATCCCCCCAAACCACACAGGGGGGGAAATCCCCCCCTGCAAGCACCCCCATGTGGAGGGGTGTATAGACTTCATGGGGTATAAACATGATTGAAAACAAATACCTATGAAATAAGAAGATAATCAAACTCCATAACCAACACCATCATCATGGAGTCTTGGGTTGGGTCTAATTGGATGCATTGATGGCCTTGGATCATGAGGAATTATGCCATACAATGTACTATGAATAAATCAAGTATAAATGTTGGGAACATAAGATCACCAACTCCTTAGTCATTTCCCTGGACATAGAAACATATTTGGCTATGGGATGTAACAACAAATTGATGAACCAATCTACTAAAATTTGATCTTGAATCTTAGGTCAAACGAGCCTATGTCATCATTGTCACTCATGAATATGATCATAAATGTCTGTGGAAAACTTTTGATGCAATGATGTCAAAAGTTTTGTTCCAGTATCATACCGAATAGGCAGTTGGAAGTGTGTTAGGAAATCCATGGCTAAAGATGAAAAATCACGATATGTGGCACTTGGTAACTCAATGTACCATTTGGAAGTGTTTCCTATCAATTTTCTCTATAAAATCCTCAGAAGTATACTATCATCCACCAAGGAGTTCAAGGAACACTATAGGTGGTACATCATGACATTTTTAGAGGGGTATTCTCCAGGTTTTGCATCAAATTTGGGAATATCCAATGGAAAATTTATGGGAATTTTCAGGCATGAATTTTGGTGATGGATGGGGTCATTCGTCAATCATGAAAAATTAGGAAGATCTAAAGTTTCCAAAAAAGGAAATGGTGTATTGGAAAACATATTTGGGTTCAAAGAAGATGTGTTTTGCAACCCTAATAGACCTTGTATTCCCCCCATATTACTACCCCAAAATTTACTAGGCCCCCCAAAGACATTAATTCCTCCAGTGCTAGGAAATACACTAGGGGTAGGACCAAACCCAATATTAACATTCCAACCAAATGGGAAACTCACATTTGGTATTTCTAGGCCACCTATAGGAATACCAAAGGTAGAAATAAATATACCTCTAGCAGTGAAATCAAGGCCTTTCCCCCCACCAAAAATGAATATGGTTGTAGGAATTGGAATGGATGTAGTGGGAAAACTAACACTAGGGAAACCCATGGAAGGAAATGATGTAACTAGTGGCATGTAACAACTCCTCTAAAACCATTTTTTTAATATATATATATATTTCCAATAATAATGTTCTTGTCTTTATAGTTACTGTCGTTGATATAATAATTATTATAAGGGCTTCATACTGCACTTTAATACTTGTTTTGTCTTTGTTATGTTAGGTTGAAGATTATAGCTTTTGATTAATTTACATCAACACTGTAATGTTAAGGCCCAACTTTTCCATTGATGAACATTCACTTTTTAGGTAAGTTTACTTCTATTTGAGATGAAGATCTCTGGACTCCTTATAAGGTTTTATCTATATATCATAACCATCATTATTTACTTTTATTTAGATATGTATTTAGATAACACTAAGGTTATTCATATAAAAAAAACCTTTAACACTTATATGTGTCTCTACCATTTAAGGATTCTGGGATCTTGCAAAGTTGATATCATCAATCCACACTCATTAGTACCTTATAACCAACCTTGTGTATTTGCATACATTTCAAGTGATGTTATAATTTATTAGTTGAGGTATCTCTCTCTCTCTCTCACTCTCTCTTTATATATATATATATATATATATATATATATAGCTCTATTGTTATGGTAAGAGTTGGATATCCTTTATACTTTTATTACTCATATCAATAGTTTATTACTTGACATATTTTCATGACAATATTTTATAATAAATCTTGGCTTTAACAAAATACTTAAAA
>JZKD02S0921001.1:76019-121739 GCA_000966675.3 Picea glauca | reverse complement strand
AATTGGGTGCAAACACCAACATGTACCATACATCAACCTGTACCTCAACCTGTGCCATAAAAAATGTATCAACCTTGCATCAAACCTGTACAAATAACCTGTCACAATAACCTGTCCAAACAATCTATAATCAACTTGTACCATAAACAAGTGCATCAACCATGAATTAAAATGTACATCAACCTGTACCATCAACGAGTGCATCAAACATGCACCAAATATGTACCAATAATGCATCTATGACTCATCAATATGTACCAACATCATCAACTATACACCTCATGTATGTGTCAACTCATCAACTACTTGTCTCAACCATTTACCCAACATGTACCTCAACCAAAATCCCTCATAAATTTCATCATCAAAATCTGATTTGCAGCTATGTAATAGAACTAGTGTATATTATCACATACCTGCAAACCTTACTTAACTTTAACAACAAGAGAATATCATTTTCATCAAACTTTAATTTAGTCTCATAGGACTAATTTTGGATTAGTTAACAACCCTAACTTGAAATAATCATAACTATGTACCTGTAATGAATAAAGATTTGAAAATAGTACACAATGTTCTTTTTTCTATTTTATGCAATTCCTCCAAGTTTCACTACTTAGAACCTCTCAGAAAAGGAGTTATAGAAAAAACAACATACCTTGTTGAATGCTAGCATATTCTAGAGAGCGAACTTGTAGAGCTTGCCCCACGCAGAATATTTGTTGTATGGATATGAAAATGGTACAAAGAATACTACAGACTGTACTCTAACCAATACATTTGGTATTACTGAATTTGGATATGTTATGGATAAGTTATGACATTTTTACCCAAAACACTTGTTTTAGACTAGTTTCAGGACTAGCCACAAACCCTATTTTCCACGGAGTGTAACTCCAAAAATACAACGACCCACAAGCTGAAATTTGTATCACAGCTTCTTGGATATGTTTTCTCAATGTCCTCCCAATTTCATGGTTTGAATATTCTATAAAAAAAAGTTATGGTGAAAATGGTGAGAAGACCTGTAAATAACATACCTTAGAAAAGAACATCAAAAGAATTTATCCTCCCTTGAATTTTGGCCTTCTTTACTTCACCTTCCCTCTGAAATTAGGCTTATACATCCTTTGGTTACCTTAGTCACTTTTAAATATTCAATATGCTCAAGTGTGTTTAAAATGAGAGATCCTTTCCTTTTATTTATACTTTCATGTAGCTTCCTCAAGGGGTTACCTTTTAACCATCTTAACCCACTTCTAACCACTTGTCCACTGAGTAATTCTTCCATTAAATTTATTATTTAAATAATTTCTTTTTTATCCACTTTGACTTATAGTACACTCATCACTTCAATTTATTATTTAAATTATCTTCTAACCATCTTAACCCACATTCCTTATTTTAGGGCTAACCCACTTCTAACCACTTTTCCACTTAGTAATTTCTCCATCAACTTTATTATTTAAATAATTTCTTTTGTATCCACTTTGACTTATAGTGCACTCATCACTTCAATTTATTATTTAAATACATTCTTCTTTGCAACCACTTTGACTACTTTGACCTTTTGGGGATTCTAGATGACTCATGAGGGTCCTCCAACTTCACATGGCCATAACTCTCTAATCGTGAGGAGTTATGTGATGTTCCATATACCAATGGAAGTGGAATGACATGTATTGCCTGCAAATATTTCAAAAGTCATACCATTATCCATAAAACAAACTTGGGTCCATTACTGGAAGATTTGTGCTACCAGAATTGGCTACCAGACTTTATTCAAGGGTTTACATCAATGACAACCAACCCAATTAATCAACAATATCACTCTTTGGCATTGATGGAAACACTCTGATGAAATATTGAAGTCATATCACTCATGCTCCCCCTGTGACCATCGCTCCCCCTGGAACCATGCCTTTGTGCTCTTTCTCCAATCATTTACCTTTGCATCTAATAAATATCTCCCCCTTTGTCATCAATGGAAAATGTATCTTCCCATATGGGGTTGCTCCCCTTAACTAAATTGTCCTTGGGGATACTCTCCCTATATGAACTCTTCCTGAAACTAATCCCCCAACCTGAATTGTCCTCTTTATGGTGCTTCCTCATGTAAATCTAAGTCATATAAGATAAGCATTCAAAATCATTCATTTTGGAGTATAAATTACTTCAAGTCTCTGGCAAAAATACTCAAAGGCTTCCCTTGGAAGCGGTTTTGTAAAGATGTCTGCCACTTTTTCTTTTGTGCCTACATATTCAACTCTGATGTTCTTCTCTGCAACCTATTCCCGTAGAAAGTGATACTTTATTGTAATGTTCTTCATCTTGGAGTGCATCACCGGTTTATTTGAGATACTGATGGCGCTTGTATTATCACAATAGATTGGAATGGGCTCATCATACTCAATATGTATAACTATCAAAGTTTGTTTCATCCATAGAGCCTGAGTACAACATCTTGCTGCTGCAATATACTCTACTTCAGCTGTAGATAAAGATATTGATGAATGTTTCTTGCTTAACCAAGATACTAAACACTCACCCAAGTAGAACAACAATCAATTGGTGCTTCGTCGGTCATCAATGCAACCTGCCCAATATGCATATATGTAGGAAATAAGTGATAAATCCTTTCCTTTTGGATACCATAATCCAAACTCTTTTGTTCCTTTGAGACATGTGAAAATCCTCTTCACTGCTAATACACGTGATTCCTTTGGTGCTGCTTGAAATCATTCCACCTGTCCAATTGCTTGCATTACATCTGGTCTGGATGTTGTCACATATAGTAAGCTACCAATGATTGACCTGTATTGCCTCTGGTCTGTAAACTTTGAATCGTCATATTTTCTCAACTTGCAACTGGTTTGCATATGAGTGGTAACTGGTTTGCAATCTTCCATTCCGAACCTCTTTAACATTTCTTTGATATACTTAGTTTGAGAAATAAAAATTCCTTGTTTGCTTTGACATTTCTGAAGAACTAGAAAGAAGGATAGTTTTCCAAGTAATGACATTTCAAATTCATTCTACATATCCTTTGCAAATTTATGGCTTAACCTGTCATCAATACTTCCAAAAATAATATCATCAATATAAACTTCAATTAATAAAATACCACCTTGAGTTACCTTGATGTAGAGGTTGATGTCTGCACTTCCTTTTCTGAACCCTGCCTGTTGTAGATATTTATCCAGTCTAGAGTACCATGCTCTAGGAACCAATTGTTCAATGTAGACTTCTTCTTTAAGTTCCCTATTCAAAAAATATGATTTCACATCCATATCTAGACATATTGTTCAAGACTTTGCTACACAAATGTCCATAATTTTGACTCATATATCATTGTACTATCATGAATTACTACTACAACTGATTAATCTATCATATTGTACTTATTCTAACTGAATGCACTGAATCTGTCTCCTCAAATTCTACAAGTTGCTCGAAGGATGGTTCTCTGGCCTGTCTCAGCTACTACATAGAATCTCACTGTCTATTATTCATATTATCTGGGAGTCTCTAAGATGGACGGCTCAGAACAATCCCTTCTCTGAAGTGTATTAATCATCATATTCATTAGTAGATTCATCATCTCTCTAATATATGACTTCTTTCTTTATATATGTGGATTCATCTTTCACTACAGTGCCTGAAAGTACAATCTCTTGAACCTGTTCCTTATTTACCTGTCCTCATTTTCTTTCAATTATTTTCCAAATCATTCAGTATCTAACATATTTCCTTTTCACTATAGAATTTTGTTCATCTCGTTTTATTTCTAATATTGTGATCTTTGGGACTTGGTATTTGTTCACTTGTTCTTCATGTTTTTAACCACCATTGTCAGCATACCAACAATGCTTCTTCTACTTATCTTGTACAACGAGTGTGCATTCTTCATTGCTATATTGATTCTGCTTTCTTATCCATGTTCTCTTATAAGGCTCATGTCTATGAATTTTGTTGTTTTATTGTGGTTCTCTAGGAGGGACTGTCATTCTACAATATTTTTCCATGTGTCCAAATTTATTTCACTTGTAGCATTCCACTTCTATGCTCAATGATTCAAACATGTTGTAGCTTCTTCTTTGTGTTTCACTAGGTTTGAGAGTTGACGATCTTATTAAAGGAGTTACTCTTATGAATCCTTCTTCTTCTTGAGGCCTATTTTTTTTTTTCTGTCGGACGTTGATTTTGAAATCTGAATCTTCTCGGTCGAGGAGTGTCCCTGTAATCTTCCTTGTAAGTCTTCCTATCCCCTTTGATTGTTTCTGCATAACTTTTTCGATATGTTTCTTGTTCTATTTATTTGGAGCTTGATCCCTTTTTTGTCTGATTTTATCCAAGTCTGGACTTGTCACGATTAGACCTTTGACTGCTGATAATGTCATCCAAAACTTTTGAGTTGTTTTGCATATTTCTCTTTTGAAAATCCTTTCTCAATGTGACAATATCTGCTTCCAAATTTCCAATGATCATGTCTCTTTATTCTAATTGTTCTTTGAGTGCTTCTTCAATTATTTTATATTCTTCTATTTGAACCTTCAATTCCATGATGATATTCTCTAGTTCTTGAGTGTCTTCCTTCTTGTCTAGCTCTGCTTGTAGCTTCTTGTTTTTCCTCTTTTCTCTTCCTATAACTTCTATGGAAGTCAACAATTCTTCTCGATAGTAAACTTCTTCCTCGTCATATTCTTCTTCGATGTCTTATTTATCATAGTCTTCTACTACCATGAATATAACTCTTTCTGTCTCATTGTCACTGGCTCCATCTTCATCTGATGAGGAGATGTCCTATTTGGTGCATAATATTTTCTTGAAAACTTTCTTTGTGGTTCCTTTTCCTTTATATGTTTTTTTGCTATTTGAATAATCTTCATCATTCCCCTTATTTTTCTTATGAGGAAATTTGTTAGCAAAATGATCAATACCATCATAATTAAAAAAAATCAATGGAAGCTTACCTTTATATCTGTCATTGATTCCTTTGTTCAATCTCTTGACAAAATTGGCCATTTCTTCATCATCTTCTGAGATGTCACTATTGCTGCTATGTTCTTTTTGTTTTTTCTTTCCCTTTTGCTTTGAACTTTTTGATGCTTTGAAAACTGCTTCTTTTATATCTAGATTTTCCTATTCAATTCTCATTTCATATGCTGTGAAGATTCCATGTAGTGCGTCCATGCCTATTAAGTCTAGATATTCTCTTTCTTCTAGTGTTGAAATCTTAAGATCGAATCTGATAGGAATATATCTTAGTACCTTTTGAACAATTATAGATTCTTTAATTTATTCTCCCAATCCTATGATTGCATTTATTGTTTCATCGACTCATAAGAAGTAAGATTCAATATTCTCACCTTCCTTCATCTTTAGTTGTTCAAACTGACCTTTGTAAGTTTGAAGCTTTGCTGCTTTGACTTTTGAATCTCCTTCATAAATATTTTGAAGTTTTTCCCAAATATATTTAGCGGATTTACAATGCATAACTTTGGTGTATACCGATTCACCAAGACCATTCAGAAGTGCATTTGTGGCTTTGGAATTATTTTAACCGAGTTTATTTCTCTTTCACTTGTTGGCAGAATTGCTGGTTCTTTGTATCCATCTACTATAGATTGCCAAATTTCAAATCCATGTTCATGTATATATGTTTTCATCCTTCTCTAGAATACATATTTTTGTCCATCAAACTATGGTATTCCATGTTTATACATGTTGTTGCTCTCCATGATCTACCTTTTAGTGGTTAAACTGATTCTTGAAGGAACAAGCTCTGATACCAATTGTTGGATTACTGAGAGGGGGGGTGAATCAGTAATAGAGAAATAATCCTTTTTAACCACAAAATACAAGTGTTATATCAATGTAGCATTATCATCCAATAGTTGCAGAGTAAAAAAACAATGAACAAATGAGCAATCATACACATACACAGTACACCACTATTTTTACTTGGAAACCCAAAGTTGAATAAAACCATAGAATGATTTTTCTTATATTTCTTTAAGAATTACATTCATTGGAAGCACCAAATTCCTTTGTTTTCTAGTTGTAGCTGGAAGGCGGCTCCACCCCCCTAGTTTCCTAGGATATAACCTAAAGGAAGCTCCAACTCCCCAATTCTTTGGCTACAACCAGAAGGAGGCTACAACCCCCTAGTTTCTCAGGCTACAACCTGAGGGAAGATCCAACTCCCCAATTATTTGGCTACAACTAGAAGGAGGATACAACCCCTTATGTTATCCAGATACAACTGGAAGGTGGCTACAACCACTTGTCCTTGCCCCTTCCAACTTCCCTGACATAGAAGTAGAATGATGGAACCACTGTCACACTATCATTGTGAGATATGTTGTTGTAAACCTGTACCAATCAACCTGTAACAACATGTTCCAATAACATGCGCCAACATGTACCATACATCCACCTATACCTCAACCTATACCATAAACAAATGCATCAACCATGCATCAAATCTGTACAAATAACCTATCACAATAACCTATCCAAACAACCTGTAATCAACATGTACCATAAACAAGTGCATCAACCATGCACCAACCTGTACCATCAATGAGTGCATCAACCATGCACCAAATATGTACCAATCATGCATCAAATACACAAAATATGACTCATCAATATGTACCAACATCATCAACTATACACCTCATGTATGTTCTAGCTCATCAACTACTTGTCTCAACCATGTACCCAACATGTACCTCAACCAAAATCCCTCATAAATTTCATCATCCAAATATGATTTGTAGCTCTGTAATAGACCTAGTGTATATGAACACATACCTACAAACCTTCCTTAACCTTAACAACAAGAGACTAGCATTTTCATCAAACTTTACTTTAGTCTCACATGACTAATTTTGGATTAGTCAACAACCCTAACTTGAAATAATCATAACAATGTACCTCTAATGAATAAAGATCTGAAAATAGAACATAATGTTATTCAATGTCTTTTATGCAATTCCTCTAGGTTTCACTACTTGTAACCTCTCATAAAATGAGTTATAGAAAAAATGGCTTACCTTGTTGAATTCTGGATTATTCCAGAGAGAGGACTTGTAGAGCGTGCCCCACACGAAATATTTGTTGTATGGATATGAAAATGGTACCAATAATACTACAGAATTTAATATAACCAACACATTTTGTCTTACTGAATTTGGATCTGTGATGAATATGTTATGACTTTTTTACCCGAAACACTTGTTTTAGACTAGTTTCAGGACTAGCCACAAACCCTATTTTCTACGGAGTGTAACTCCAAAAATAAAATGACCCACAAGATGAAATTTGTACCACAACTTATTGGATATGTTTCCTCAATGTCCCAATTTCACGGTCTGAATCGTTCTATAAAAAAAATTATTGTGAAAATGGTGAGATGACCTGTAAATAACATACCTTAGAAAGCATCATCAAAAGAATTTATCCTCCCTTGAATTTTGGCCCTATTTACTTCACCTTCCCTATGAAATTCGACTTAGATATCCTTTGGTTACCTCAGTCACTTGTAGATATTCAATATGCTCAAGTGTGTTTAAAATGAGAGAGCCTTGGCTCTTATTTATTGTTTCATGTAGCTTCCTCAAGGGGTTACCTTTTAACCATTTTAACCCACTTTCCTTATTTTAGGGTTAACCCACTTCTAACCATTTGTACACTTAGTAATTTATCCTTTAACTTTATTATTTAAATAATTCATTTTGTATTCACTTTGACTTATAGTACACTCATCACTTCACTTTATTATTTAAATTATCTTCTAACCATCTTAACCTACTTTCCTTGTTTTAGGGCTAACCCACTTCTAACCACTTGCCCACTTAGTAATTTCTCCATTAAATTTATTATTTAAATAATTTATTTTGGATCCACTTTGAATTATAGTACACTCATTTTAATACCCCTTGGCCGAACCCAAATGTAAATATAATCCAAGTGTATTTAAGTTAGTGAGTTGTTTAGACATCATTTTTGTAATACACCTTTCATGGCATGGTGCACACATATACTGCGCAGTAAAAGGATGTAATGTGCACATTCTGAATACCGCACGTAGTAACTAAGGTGTGCACAACCTTAAAGACAGAGGATACAATGTGCATTAACAAAGTGCGTGTGATATTAAGGTCAACGAACCTTTGTGTATATAATTTACGTTATAGGTTGGTGAGCCAATATTATAAGCCAAAATGCTTATGTCTTGGAATTAGGCCAGCACAGATAGATGTCAAGGGCCAATGTGCCTAATTTGTACTTGAATCATGATTAATATAAAATACATCATTACACACAGACCAACCACGATAAAAGAGACGGTGGACTGAACTTCACCAGTTAGGGTAAGGGAGGGCCAAAAGTCAAGGAATATTATATTAATATTTCCTAAAACATAAAGTATGGATAATTAGTTTATCCTAAGTTCTAAAGTTGGGGACAAGTGGACAAAAAGTAAATTCCGATATGACAAGTGTCAAGTTGGGGACATGCATTCATATCGTGGGGAAACTTATCCCAGAGGGGGATTTAGGGAGAAGACGAGCGGAAAACAGGGGGAAACCACCAGGGGACCATTTTTTTGATAGAGAGTTCAGAGTGATTCCAAAAAAACACACTCATTTATCCATTCAATGACCCCATGACCATTTTCACTCATACATTCTGTTATCCTAGAGACAACCATTCCACCTTTCTGAAACCTATTTTCCCGTCCCTTTTGGTTGGTGTACCTGGTTAGCTTGGAGAGGGATTGAAGAAGCGGGTTGTCAGGCCCGTGAGCATTTCTCTAGGAAAGAGAATTGATGTGGATTGATTTCCGTTGGTGATAGACTGCATCTACAATGCTCTGAGACTTCCAGTCCGGCCTGTTGCTGNGCACACATATACTGCGCAGTAAAAGGATGTAATGTGCACATTCTGAATACCGCACGTAGTAACTAAGGTGTGCACAACCTTAAAGACAGAGGATACAATGTGCATTAACAAAGTGTGTGTGATATTAAGGTCAACGAACCTTTTTGTATATAATTTACGTTATAGGTTGGTGAGCCAGTATTATAAGCCGAAATGCTTATGTCTTGGAATTAGGCCAGCGCGGCTAGATGTCAAGGGCCAATGTGCCTACTTTGTACTTGAATCATGATTAATATAAAATACATCATTACACACAGACCAACCACGATAAAAGATATGGTGGACTGAACTTCACCAATTAGGGTAAGGGAGGGCCAAAAGTCAAGGAATATTATATTAATATTTCCTAAAACATAAAGTATGGATAATTAGTTTATCCTAAGTTCTAAAGTTGGGGACAAGTGGACAAAAAGTAACTTCCGATATGACAAGTGTCAAGTTGGGGACATGCATTCATATCGTGGGGAAACTTATCCCAGAGGGGGATTCAGGGAGGAGACGAGCGGAAAACAGGGGGAAACCACCAGGGGACCATTTTTTTGACAGAGAGTTCAGAGTGATTCCAAAAAAACACACTCATTTATCCAGTCAATGACCCCATGACCATTTTCACTCATACATTCTGTTATCCTAGAGACAACCATTCCACCTTTCTTAAATCTATTTTCCTGTCCCTTTTGGTTGGTGTACCTGGTTAGCTTGGAGAGGGATTGAAGAAGCGAGTTGTCAGGCCTGTGAGAATTTCTCTAGGAAAGAGAATTGATGTGGATTGATTTCTGTTGGTGATAGAATGCATCTACAATGCTCTGAGACTTCCAGTCCGGCCTATTGCTGAAGCCTTGGAAGGGAAGTGGGGCAGTCGAGGGACTATTGAGAAAAGAAGGGGCACACTTTCTTGGGTGGGACATGCATGTGGGTAATGAGAGGTTGTAGGTTGTTAGTTGAGTGAGAACCTAAGATGGAGTCTTTCCTATTGTCCATGAACCTTAGCCTGGATAGGAATCCCTTACCCTGGGTGGAGTTCAGTCCCAACTCAGGGGTGATTCACTATTGAGAGTGATGAACAATGTAGTCTATGGCTGGGAGGTTCGTGGATGGTCTGTAAGCAGTTGGTGACAGTCTTTATAAGATCAGTACCAATTCTATGATACATAGATATGATGTTTTGTTATTTACATACCCATGTTATGATTTTATCATATATGTGACTATGTTGCTTGTGTGCTTATGGGTAATTTCCCGTAAATGAGGCATATCAGTAATTACTATTATTTTAATATAAAAGTCGTATGTTACAAAAAGTAATGGTTTGTTTATGTTTAGAAGTAAATCTTTCATGAGCGTGCTGTATGTATATGTTTTAGTTGCATGCAGTCTAAAGAGTAAATTTAGGTGACATTGCTTAGTTGACTACTGGGTATGTTACTGTATGTTCTGCAGTAAGGGAATGAAAGACGTTCCCTAGAGTAGCATGTCCCGACCTCTTGGCTATAAATGTTAGTGACTGGTGTCAGAGCATGAGTGGTTTCTCTGGAGTGGTGTACCCCGGCCTCAGGTTGGTCGAGGGTTTCGTTACAGTATGGTATCAGAGTCATAGTTCAACACTGAGCTTGGATGGGCCAAAAGAATTGCAATCGAAGTGAATATTCACAGAAAAGTAACTTCAAAGTGACCATAATTAGAGTCATAGAGTGTTCTTGGAAAAATGTTGGCATACTAGTGTGTGTGGTAAGTTTGGCACCGTACAAAAAACCGTGGTGTGCCAGTGTGAGCGGTAAATTATGGCGCCACGCGAAATATTATTATGCGTAGATGCACATGCTGAAATTAGACTTGCGCGGTAAGCACACACATAGTAAGGTGCACATGGGGTGTGCAAGTATTTCTTAATGTAGAGGAGTTTTGTTGTTATGCGCATAAGTACGAGTATAAGTTGTTTCGCGGTGGTGTATTCAGTAGTATGCGCAGATATTTGAGCGCAAAGGAATATGTTAAACTTGACATGGTGCATGCATAGGACGAAAATGCATGTGGAATATCAGTGCATAGTATCGAACTGTGCATAGTGGATATTGGCGCACAATGCCAGAATAGTGCGTGTAAGTAGTTGGTACGATGAAGAAGAAATGCACAGTAGATTTAGGTGCACGAAGAAGCGTTTACCTTGTAATATTAATATGCATGATAATATAAATGAACAGGTCAAGTTAATGCGTGCGAAGTCACTTAGAAGGCGAGGAGTCTGAGTTTAAATTGCATGATGATAAAAGAAAAATAAACACATAACCGCATTGAAGCATTAATTAAAAAGAATTCCAAATTTTAATTTCTTCCGATTTAGATAGATGAAAATAAAATATAAGATTACAAGAAAAACTCTTATAAAAGAAAAAAAGAGTCATAACATCACTAGATAGAAATTGTAATGAAACAGTCTAAAATCCGTTTCTGTATTTATATAATCATATTAATCACAAAATTACAAAAGGTTGATGACAACAGTTAGCCTGTTGTAAAAAGGGACACTGAAGAACATACCTATCATCTCTGGTACTATTTACCTCCGCTACTGGTCGTTCAAAATTCACTGAGACATGCTTATCTTAGTTCAAGACTTACTGCAGCTTAGCGATCTCTTCCTTTAAAGAGGATTCTAATCAGACTGGTTGATTTTCTCCAACACTTTCGGTTGTTTCAACCGTATATTCTTAGTGGCTGGCCTGTTGATGACTAAATCCTTTATAATGGGATTCAACCTGACTTCCAATCGCGAGTCTATAACTAGCTGTATGTGGAATTTAGTTGTTAGAATATGCGTGAGGCCCCTTTCCTCCTTAGTCCCAGGAAATCCTAGCATGTTGCTTGAATAACCAGTCTCACTCGACTTAGATTTGTCCATGTATCTCGGGTTGAGGATACCGAAATGTGTCTCTACAGAGAGCAGGAAGTCAAGCAACTTGAATATTACTACGGGTATGGATACGTAGATATTTTCATACTTGAGGAGTAGTAATTATAGAACTCCATTTATGAAGCGCAGACAGATTACGTATAAGGAGTGTTGGGTTGCCATGCTCGGCCAATCTATTTCAAATGATTAGCTTTTGAGTTTGTTACATTGTGGCGTTCAGTTGACGTCACATGGTTGCGAAGTACTGAATGAATGAAGCAGGGTGATCTGACTAGCCGTCGCCTGCTCCACGAGTGGTGGATTTGACATGTTGAGACACGTAATACTGCATCTTTGTGAAAGTGGTTTCGACAATACCACCTTCTTGTGCGAGTGTATCTCAGAAGGCACTACGCGTCAGCATTCTTGAGACTTGGGTCTTCTCTAGAATTGTTGTGGTGATAACAATAGGAAACTGGGAGTGATAATGTTGATGTGTATGTTGAATCAAAATGGTGCATATTCTCATGAATTGTTGATTGGTTAGTCTGATAAGTTTCGATGGCTGCACATTTTGCAGAATTAACAACAACTCGATCAAGACAGACCCATGCAGAGTCCATAGGAATGAAAGAGGCATAGGAGAATTACAGTCATCCAGAGAAGAGCAGAGGGATGGATGTCCATTTGGGCATGGAAGGAATGAACTGCAATAGACATGGATAAGAAAGGAATGAAGATATGAATATGGCTGAGACCATTAAGAATTTGCAGAAGGATGTCCAAAGCCATAAAGCTGATAATGAAAGACTTATGAAAGCCAAAGAGAAGCAAGATGACTTCAACATGAAACTATTGGAAGGTTTGAATAGAATAGAGAAGAAATTGGCTAAGGAGAGTGAATCAAGTAGATCTGAGAGTCACAAATATTCAGAGGAGAAGAGAGAAGTAAAAATTGCTAGTAAACATCACCATAATTCCCATAGACATTCCCATAAGAGAGTAGACAACAGCTCAAGCCTATCCCTTGTCAGAAGGTATAAGAGATCTGGGGTGGATGAGCTATGAGGAGAAATGAACAAAATCAAACCTCCTACATTTGATGGTGAGCACAAGAAGGATGAAAATGTCGAAACATGGTTTCTAGGCATGAGGAAGTATTTTCAATTTCATAATTATTCTTCTCATGTTGAAGGTAGAATCACTATCTATCAACTCAAAGGAAAGGCCTCCATGTGGTGGGATCAACTTGTGCAGGTACAACAGATTGTAGAGAAAAGTGTTACTTGGAGAGAATTCAAGAAGTATTTTGAGAAGAAGTATTTGACCAAGAGATACTATGACAAGAAAATGAAAGAGTTCTTTGAACTCAAGCTTGGAATTATGACCATAGATGAATATGAGAGAAGGTTTCTGGAACTGTTGAAATATGTCTCTTTCATTAAGGATGAGACAATCAAGATTCAATGGTACTTAAGTGGATTGCCAACATTCATCAGTGACAAAATAAAGTATGATGATCCCAAGACATTAGAAGAAACCATAAGAAGAGCTAAATGCTTATATGACTAGCTAAAAGCAAGACCAGATTTCCAAAAGGCTTGGGAAGACAATAAGAAATTCAAGATGGATCAGAGAAAGAAGGGAGCTAAGCCACCATTCTACAGAAATAATCCACAATGGAAGGAAACACATAAGGAAACCAGAGCAATTGACACAGGGAGTGAAGGGCCAAGACAACCACCTATGCAATGTTGGGGTTGTAAAGGAGATCATAGGTTCAAAGATTGTCCTCATAGAGGAAAAAAAGGTAAGGTTGTTCACAATGTACAATGAGTTGAGACAGTAGAAGACATGGGCAGAAATATGCCAAGGATTTATGCATCCCTAGACAACAAGAAAGCAGAGTATCAGTCCCACATGATTGAAGTAGAAGGTATGATCAACAACCAAACTCTTGCTATTTTAATTGATTCAGGAGCTAGCCATAGTTATATAGACCCAACGATGGTGGAAAGTTTTCAATTGTCAAGAAGCAAGCATGGGAAATCATGGTTGGTGCAAATGGCTACAAGAGCCAGAAGAAAAGTTAATGAGATGGTTAAGTCCTGCCTCATAGACATGAATGGACTAAATACCAAGGCAGATTTGAACATCTTACCCTTAGGTTCCTATGACTTTTTAATTGGGATGGATTGGTTGGAACCACACCATGCTCTATTGGATTGTCATAACAAAGAATTCACTTGCTTGGATGAAGAAGGGAACCAAAAGAAAGTGTAGGGAATTCCCAGGGCAGTGACTGTTAGATAAATTTCAGCATTATAGTTGAGGAAATGTTATAGAAGAGGATGTCAAATATGTGTACCTCATATGGAGGAGACACCTAAAGACAAGGTAACAAATTTGGAGAATTATGCAGTCCTGAAAGAGTTTGAATATGTATTCAAGAAAGTACCAGGACTACCCCCAAGGAGAGACATTGATTTCTCTATAGATTTGATGNGAGAAGGTAGAAGCCATTAGAGAATGGTCAGCACCAAAGAATGTGACAGAGGTCAGATCTTTCATGGGCCTTGTAGGTTACTACATGAGATTCATTGGAGGATTCTCAAAGATAGCACACCCAATCACTTCCTTGCAAAGGAAATGTATGAAGTTTCAGTGGACGACAGACTGTGAAATGAGTTTCCAACATTTGAAACAATTATTGACAAGTGATCCAATACTAAGGATCGTAGACCCAAATGAAGATTTCATTGTATGCACAGATGCATGTAATGAAGGACTGGGTGGGGTCCTCAATCAAAATATATTTGTGATATGTTATGAATCAAGGAAGTTGAAGGAGAATGAAAGAAACTATTCCACTCATGATTTGGAGTTGGCATCCATAGTGCATGCCCTAAGGAAATGGAGACACTACCTCATGGGAAAGAGGTTTGAGCTAAGAAAATACCACAATGGTTTGAAATATTTATTTGATCAGCCAAATATAAATGCTAGACAAAGAAGATGGTTAGAATTTCTAAGCGAATATGACTTGGATATAAGGCATATCAAAGGGAAAGAAAATAAAGTGGCTGATGCCCTCAACAAGAGGGTGCATGAGCTTCATGCTACAACCATCAACATATATCAGATTGATGTTAAAAACAAAATTATGGAGGCTTCAAATACAGATCTACAGTTCAAAGAATTGGTAGCAATGCTACAGCAAGGTAAGACACCACAGAGGATGGATAATTATAAGTTGGAAGTAGATGGAATACTGCTTCACAAGAACATAATTTTTATACCAAATTTCCAGGACTTGAAACATATAATTTTGCGTGAGATGCATAATGCTCCTTATGCAGGACACCCTGGATATCATAAAACATTAACAATGTTCAAGAGCCAATACTTTTGGCTAGGTATGAAAAGAGAAATTTCAGAATACATCGCTAGGTGTATGGAGTGCTAGAAAATTAAAACAGAGCATAGGCACCCAACAGGATTGTTGCAACCTTTTCCCATTCCTGAATGGAAGTGGGAAGTGGTGACAATGGATTTTATTACAGGATTTCCTAGAACAGGTAAGCTACATGATTCGATTTTGGTAGTGGTGGACAAGCTTACAAAGCTGCCCATTTTATTCCACTAAAAAACTGCTCACAAAGCAACATATGTTGCTGATATTTTCATGAAGGAAGTGGCACGATTGCACGGAATTCCTAAAACAATTGTGTCTGACAGAGATCCGAAATTCACCTCGAATTTCTGGAAATGATTGTTCAAAGGATTCAGAACGAATCTGAACTTTAGTACAACTTATCATCTCGAGTATGATGGATAGACAGAAAGAGTGAATAGGGTGATAGAAGATATGTTGAGAATGTATGTGATGGACAAACCATCGAAATGGGAAGACTTCCTACACTTGATAGAATTCACTTATAACAATGGGTATCATGCATCATTGAAAATGAGCCCATTTGAAGTACTTTATGGTAGAAGGTGCAATACTCCAGTAAGTTGGGATAATCCAGCTGATAGAACAATAGTCGGGCTAGAGTTTCTCAAGGAGATGGAGGACCAAATGTTAAAAATTAAGAAGAATTTGAAATATCCCAAGACAAACAGACAAGTTATGCTGATAAAAACAGAATCCACAGAGAATTCAAAGTGGGTGATCATGTTTTCCTGAAAGTAAAAGCTAATAGGAGTTCCCTGAAGTTGGGGAGCTGCACCAAGTTAGCAGCCATATTTTGTGGACCATTTGAAATCCTAGAAAGGATTGGTCTCGTTGCTTATATGATTGCATTGCCTACATCTATGTATGTTCATAATGTCTTCCATGTATCATTGCTAAATAAATATATACCCAATGCTAATCATGTTATTGATTGGAATGTTATTCAGGTGGAGCAAGAAGGCGCTTTCCAAGTGCATCTAGTGCGCATCCTGGATCAAAAAATCAAACAACTATGGAATCAAGTCATAGGTCTTGTAAAGTTCCAATGGACCTAGTACGGACATGAAGACGCTACTTGGGAGCATGAGGATGCAATGCGGGTAGAGTACCCGCATCTTTTTGAAGAATTTTGAAAATTTTGTTGTATATGGATACATGATGCACTGAGGACAATGCATAAATAAGGGGAGGGGATTGTAATATCCCTCGACCGAACCCAAATGTAAATATAATCCAAGTGTATTTAAGCTAGTGAGCTGTTTAGACATCATTTTTGTAATACACCTTTCATGGCATGGTGCGCGCATATACTGCTCAGTAAAAGGATGTAATGTGCACATTCTGAATACCACACGCAGTAACTAAGGTGCGCACAACCTTAAAGATAGAGGATACAACACCCAGTAACAAAGTGTGTGCGATATTAAGGTCAGTGAACCTTTGTGTATATAATTTGCGTTATAGGCTGGTGAGCTAGTATTATAAGATGGAATGCTTATGTCTTGGAAATAGGCTAGCGCGCCTAGATGTCAAGGGCCAATGCACATACTTTGTACTTGACTCATGATTAATATAAAATACATCACTTCACGTAGACTGACCACGATAAAAGAGATGGGGGAATGAACTTCACCACTTAGGGTAAGGGAGGGCCAAAAGTTAAGGAATATTATATTAATATTTCCTAAAACATAAAGTATGGATAATTAGTTTATCCTAAGTTCTAAAGTTGGGGACAAGTGGACAAAAAGTAACTTTCGATATGACAAGTGTTAAGTTGGGGACATGCATTCATATCATGGGGAAACTTAGCCCAGAGGGGGATTCAGGGAGGAGACGAGCGGAAAACAGGGGGAAACCACCAGGGGACCATTGTTTTGACAGAGAGTTCAGAGTGATTCCAAAAAAACACACTCACTTATCCAGTCAATGACTCCATGAACATTTTCACTCATACATTCTATTATCCTAGAGACAACCGTTCCACCTTTTCAAAACCTGTTTTCCTGTCCCTTTTGGTTGGTGTACTTGGTTAGATTGGAGTGGGATTGAAGAAGCGGGTTGTCAAGCCCGTGAGAAGTTCTTTGGGCGAGAGAATTGATGTGGATTGATTTCTGTTGGTGCTAGACTGCAGCTACAACGCTCTGAGACTTTTGGTCCGACCTGTTGCTGAAGCCCTGGAAGGGAAATGGGGAAGCCGAGGGACTGTTGTGTAGAGAAGAGGCACACTTCCTTGGGTGGGATATGCACGTGGGGAATGAGAGGTTGTAGGCTGTTAGTTGAGTGAGCACCTGGGATAGAGTCTTTCTTGTTGTCCATGATCCTTAGCCTGGATAGGAATCCCTTACCCTGGGTGGAGTTTAGTCCCAACTTGGGGGTGATTCACTGTTGAGAGTGATGAATAGTGTAGTCTATGGTTGGGAGGTTCGTGGACGGTATGTAAGCAGTTGGTGACAATCTTTCTAAGATAAGTACCAGTTGTATGATATATGGATATGTTGTTTTGTTATTTACATACCCATGTTATGATTTTATCATATATGTGACTATGTTGCTTGTGTGCTTATGGGTAATTTCACGTAAATGAGGCATATCAGTAATTACTATTATTTTAATATAAAAGTTGTATGTTACAAAAAGTAATGGTTTGTTTATGTTTAAAAGTAAAGCTTCCGTGAGCATGTTGTATGTATATGTTTTATTTGCATGCAGTCTAAAGAGTAAATTTAGGTGAAATTGCTTAGTTGACCACTGGGTATGCTACTATATGTTCTGTAGTAAGGGAACGAAAGACGTTCCCTAGAGTAGCATGTCCTGGCCTCTTGGCTGGGAATGTTAGCGACTGGCGTCAGAGCATGAGTGGTTGCTCTGGAGTGGCGTACCCTAGCCTCAGGTTGGTTGAGGGGTTCGTTACACTCATCACTTCACTTTATCATTTAAATAAATTCTTCTTTGCAACCAATTTGACTACTTTGACCTTTTGGGGCTTCTAGATGACTCATGAGGGTTCTCCAACTTCACATGGCCATAACTCTCTAACCGCGAGGAGTTATGTGACGTTCCACATAACAATGGAAATGGCATGACATGTACTATCCATATATAATATTATTTCCTGCAAATATATCCAAACTCATACTATTATCCATCAAACAAAGTTGGGTCCATTACCCAAACCTTTGTGCTACTGGAATTTTTTACCGTACTTTCTTCAAGGTTTGACATCAATGAAAACCAACCCAATTAATCAACATTTTTTTCTATAGAAATTAGATAAGAAATGTAAATTCTATTTGCAAGTAAAATAATAGAAGTATTTGAAATCCTATTATTCTTATAAAAGTATATACAAGAATGATCTCAGCTAGCAAATTTATGGTTTACTAATATTTATATTTTGATCATATTTTTTTAGTAGCAATAAATAATGAAACTAAAGAATATTGTTGAGGACTGATCACAAAATTCCTAAAGAAAATACAAAATCTTTCTTTTCTTTATAGAGATTAAACTCAGATTATTACTCTAGTTACCTCAAAATAAATACTTTCATCCAACTATGATTGTGACTATTATAAGTAGTAGTAATATGAAATAAAGATAGGAAAACATATCTAATCTAAAAATAAATATTGTCAACAAACTGAGGAGAGAATATAGATCCTCCCAACCATAGACCAGATCATCCAAGTTACTTGCTCCTATCACCCCCTAGCCTAATTCTTTATTCCACGAGGACTAAAAATTCCAATAACCTTCTCCAGGTAAATTCCATAACTTGACTCTTTCTCATAACCATCATTAAGTTCAATTCCTGCACAACTACTTAGCAATGTACTGCCTCCTCTATATTTGTCTCTCCTCTTGTGTTACCAAGAAGAATAATAGCTTTCCTAGGTCTTTCTTTTCACGTTAGCCTCATCCCTTACTCTAGGGATTCTTGGCCTAACATTTTTCTATCTTGTTCCCTCACTTCCCACATCTTTGGGAGTAGGTTTATACTTGTCCTCATGTACAATATTTACCCCAGTGATTTTTATCCTTTTTTCACTCTCCCATTAAATAATTCACTTTTTATAACTGAATTCCTCATCATCCAACATTTATGATGCTATAATTTTAACTTAATTATTTCTCAACATAATAATCCAAAATCACAATTATTCAAAATTATTTAAATATTTAAAATGGAGGGATATTACATGGTATTTCCCACATGGAAAAACCAAATGTACTAGGTATGGTGGTAGAATAACATATCCCACTAATTTATGGTAAGGGAGAAGCCAAAGAGAATCCTCCCATAGCACTAGGTGATGAAGGAAATGGTCCTCCCATGCTAGATGAGATACTCATTCCTCACATTAGGTGATGGCTAAAGTAGGAAAAAGGATAATGAAAGAGTCTATTCTTTTGAATGAGTTCATTGTTAAAATTCCTAGCCAAAGGGGGGTTAAAATTGTGTGGATAACTTTCTTCAACCACTTCAATATCAACGTGATCACTCCCAGATGAATCTAATGAGTGACTTTCTAATACTATTGGGATAGTTTCATCCATTGTGGAAAATACCCTCCACCTAGTGGATGGTGGATATTCCTTAATAGAAGAAAGTTTGTGCTATCTACATGAACGGTGAAGAGGTTGGTCAACCATGGTGAAATATTATGTTTTAAATGAGAAAAAAATTATCCTTTGGATAACTATTCACTAAAACCATAGATCACACCCCTAGAAAATCTAGGCTACCAATAAGAAAACCTTTGGAAAAAGGGGGTCTTCCAAAAACCAACCCTTGGGGCATGTCAAGTCCCTAAGACCTGGCTAGTGAAGGTGCGGAAGACACTTATGGTAACCCACATGTAACAATCCTTACTGGTCCAAGTACCATTGTGAAGACATGCACTCTCTAGGGGAATTGAAAAAGGGATTCGACGTCTGCCTCAAGTACCATAGGTACTTCCCACCCACAATTACCTATAATTCCTTAGGAAAGGTCACTTTCGATACCACTTCACAATTGGAAACCAGATGGAACAATTGTAGGTTGGGACCACATGTATGGGTAGGGGAAAAATCCTGAAATTTCAGAGAGAAGTGAGACCACACCACTCCAAAACCCCTGTACACATAGTAGTTCAACAGAAACCAAAAAAAGTGAAGAGGGAATATCACCCCACATGCTCTAGTGTGACCTCGTTATTGACACATGTGTTAGAGGTGCTTTCCTAGTAAGAAATCCTTTCCACTAATGTATTTTAACTCTCTCTAGTGATTTCCTAGTTCCAGTTTTATGGCCATCCTACACCAAGGTTCTAATTCATAAACTATGTTGGTTTGCTAAAAATAAATATTTTCTAATCGATTTTAGGTTAAGCACTTTATTTAATGGTTGTTGATTACTCAAGAGAGTATAGAATGGACTCAATGATCTTATGACTCTTTTCATACCCAAATAAAATTGAAATATGAGAATGAACAAGATGCAATTATTTTCCTTCAATAAAATCTATCTAAGGGAGAGAAGAGGGGTTTTCTTCTTTCCACAAATTGTCAATGAAAAATAACAATATCACATTTCACATAAAATTGCCAAGAATTCCAAAATAATTTTAGATCTCAAAACTCTAAGCAACACACTAATGCAACTTGTAAAAACACCCAAAATGCTAAACCCTTGTTGATTAGGCAATGCAAAAAAATGTTTTTTTTATTTTTTGTTTTATTTTCATTAATAATGATAATGAAAATAAAAATGGATAACACAATAAAAAACAAAAAAAAGAAGGGTTGTATGATATTGAAAAGGTCACCACTGACAAAAAAACCTCCACTAGAACATCTCACCACCTAGAATTTTTAGTTATAGTGAAAATATGTTAAAATATCCACTAAAACATATACTATCGATAGTAGATGTTTTTAAGATGAACTCTCAGGCTCTACAAATTTAGGGTTTCTTCATGCTCCCAACTCTCGCCTGCCTCGACCTTCTTTGAATCCCCTGGAACGCGCTGATTGCCTCAGCCCTACATCATTGACCAACTCAAAAGTATGGGCACTAATGAGGGGGAGAAGGCCCCCTCCTACTAAAACATCAACGCAAATGATCCAAAGAACTCGCAAGCACATCGACCTTCCTTTGAACTACCATTGCACTTACGGGATCAATATATGTAGGAAGAAATGGACATAAGCAAGGAATCAAATACAGATGCTGAATCCTCGCATCTAAAAGAAGCTCGGGTATGGATACTTGGAAAATGTACCCCTCAAGCCTCGATTGCGCCCAAGTATGTCATCAAAACCACCAGGATAGGGGAGCATACGCATTTAATGTGAGACCATTCCCTCATAGGAAAATTTCTAGGTCTTTGGCCCTCAGAAAAGGACCCAACTCGCTGGATAAAGGCATGGTGGAACCCCAAGGGAGACTATGAGATTTATCTAAGCTCCAAAGGTTTCTTTACAATAATATTATACAACCTCNTGATGGATAGACAGAAAGAGTGAATAGGGTGATAGAAGATATGTTGAGAATGTATGTGATGGACAAACCATCGAAATGGGAAGACTTCCTACACTTGATAGAATTCACTTATAACAATGGGTATCATGCATCATTGAAAATGAGCCCATTTGAAGTACTTTATGGTAGAAGGTGCAATACTCCAGTAAGTTGGGATAATCCAGCTGATAGAACAATAGTCGGGCTAGAGTTTCTCAAGGAGATGGAGGACCAAATGTTAAAAATTAAGAAGAATTTGAAATATCCCAAGACAAACAGACAAGTTATGCTGATAAAAACAGAATCCACAGAGAATTCAAAGTGGGTGATCATGTTTTCCTGAAAGTAAAAGCTAATAGGAGTTCCCTGAAGTTGGGGAGCTGCACCAAGTTAGCAGCCATATTTTGTGGACCATTTGAAATCCTAGAAAGGATTGGTCTCGTTGCTTATATGATTGCATTGCCTACATCTATGTATGTTCATAATGTCTTCCATGTATCATTGCTAAATAAATATATACCCAATGCTAATCATGTTATTGATTGGAATGTTATTCAGGTGGAGCAAGAAGGCGCTTTCCAAGTGCATCTAGTGCGCATCCTGGATCAAAAAATCAAACAACTATGGAATCAAGTCATAGGTCTTGTAAAGTTCCAATGGACCTAGTACGGACATGAAGACGCTACTTGGGAGCATGAGGATGCAATGCGGGTAGAGTACCCGCATCTTTTTGAAGAATTTTGAAAATTTTGTTGTATATGGATACATGATGCACTGAGGACAATGCATAAATAAGGGGAGGGGATTGTAATATCCCTCGGCCGAACCCAAATGTAAATATAATCCAAGTGTATTTAAGCTAGTGATCTATTTAGACATCATTTTTGTAATACACCTTTCATGGCATGGTGCGCGCATATACTGCTCAGTAAAAGGATGTAATGTGCACATTCTGAATACCGCACGCAGTAACTAAGGTGTGCACAACCTTAAAGATAGAGGATACAACACCCAGTAACAAAGTGTGTGCGATATTAAGGTCAGTGAACCTTTGTGTATATAATTTGCGTTATAGGCTGGTGAGCCAGTATTATAAGCTGGAATGCTTATGTCTTGGAAATAGGCTAGCGCGCCTAGATGTCGAGGGCCAATGCACCTACTTTGTACTTGACTCATGATTAATATAAAATACATCACTTCACGCAGACCGACCAAGATAAAAGAGACGGGGGACTGAACTTCACCACTTAGGGTAAGGGAGGGCCAAAAGTTAAGGAATATTATATTAATATTTCCTAAAACATAAAGTATGGATAATTAGTTTATCCTAAGTTCTAAAGTTGGGGACAAGTGGACAAAAAGTAACTTTCGATATGACAAGTGTTAAGTTGGGGACATGCATTCATATCATGGGGAAACTTAGCCCAGAGGGGGATTCAGAGAGGAGACGAGTGGAAAACAGGGGGAAACCACCAGGGGACCATTGTTTTGATAGAGAGTTCAGAGTGATTCCAAAAAAACACACTCAGTTATCCAGTCAATGACTCCATGAACATTTTCACTCATACATTCTATTATCCTAGAGACAACCGTTCCACCTTTTCAAAACCTGTTTTCCTGTCCCTTTTGGTTGGTGTACCTGGTTATATTGGAGTGGGATTGAAGAAGCGGGTTGTCAGGCCCGTGAGAAGTTCTTTGGGCGAGAGAATTGATGTGGATTGATTTCTGTTGGTGCTAGACTGCAGCTACAATGCTCTAAGACTTTCGGTCCGGCCTGTTGCTGAAGCCCTGGAAGGGAAGTGGGGAAGCCGAGGGACTGTTGTGTAGAGAAGAGGCACACTTCCTTGGGTGGGACATGCACGTGGGGAATGAGAGGCTGTAGGCTATTAGTTGAGTGAGCACCTGAGATAGAGTCTTTCTTGTTGTCCATGAGCCTTAGCCTGGATAGGAATCCCTTACCCTGGGTGGAGTTTAGTCCCAACTTGGGGGTGATTCACTGTTGAGAGTGATGAATAGTGTAGTCTATGGTTGGGAGGTTCGTGGACAGTATGTAAGCAGTTGGTGACAATATTTCTAAGATAAGTACCAGTTGTATGATATATGGATATGTTGTTTTGTTATTTACATACCCATGTTACGATTTTATCATATATGTGACTATGTTGCTTGTGTGCTTATGGGTAATTTCCCGTAAATGAGGCATATCAGTAATTACTATTATTTTAATATAAAAGTTGTATGTTACATAAAGTAATGGTTTGTTTATGTTTAAAAGTAAAGCTTTCGTGAGCGTTTTGTATGTATATGTTTTATTTGCATGCAGTCTAAAGAGTAAATTTAGGTGAAATTGCTTAGTTGACCACTGGGTATGCTACTGTATGTTCCGCAGTAAGGGAACGAAAGACGTTCCCTAGAGTAGCATGTCCTGGCCTCTTGGCTGGGAATGTTAGCGACTGGCGTCAGAGCATGAGTGGTTGCTCTGGAGTGGCATACCCCAGCCTCAGGTTGGTTGAGGGGTTCATTACACTCATCACTTCACTTTATCATTTAAATAAATTCTTCTTTGCAACCACTTTGACTACTTTGACCTTTTGGGGCTTCTAGATGACTCATGAGGGTTCTCCAACTTCACATGGCCATAACTCTCTAACCGTGAGGAGTTATGTGACGTTCCACATAACACTGGAAATGGCATGACATGTACTATCCATATATAATATTATTTCCTGCAAATATATCCAAACTCATACTATTATCCATCAAACAAAGTTGGATCCATTACCCAAACCTTTGTGCTACTGGAATTTTTTACCGTACTTTCTTCAAGGGTTGACATCAATGAAAACCAACCCAATTAATCAACATTTTTTTCTACAGAAATTAGATAAGAAATGTAAATTCTATTTGCAAGTAAAATAATAGAAGTATTTGAAATCCTATTATTCTTATAAAAGTATATACAAGAATGATCTCAGCTAGCAACTTTATGGTTTACTAATATTTCTATTTTGATCATTTTTTTTTAGTAGCAATAAATAATGAAACTAAAGAATATTGTTGAGGACTGATCACAAAATTCCTAAAGAAAATACAAAATCTTTCTTTTCTTTATAGATATTAAACTCAGATTATTACTCTAGTTACCTCAAAATAAATACTTTCATCCAACTATGACTGTGACTATTATAAGTAGTAGTAATATGAAATAAAGATAGGAAAACATATCTAATCTAAAAATAAATATTGTCAACAAACTGAGGAGAGAATATAGATCCTCCCAACCATAGACCAGATCATCCAAGTTACTTGCTCCTATCACCCCCTAGCCTAATTCTTTATTCCACGAGGACTAAAAATTCCAATAACCTTCTCCAGGTAAATTCCATAACTTGACTCTTTCTCATAACCATCATTAAGTTCAATTCCTGCACAACTACTTAGCAATGTACTGCCTCCTCTATATTTGTCTCTCCTCTTGTGTTACCAAGAAGAATAATAGCTTTCCTAGGTCTTTCTTTTCACGTTAGCCTCATCCCTTACTCTAGGGATTCTTGGCCTAACATTTTTCTATCTTGTTCCCTCACTTCCCACATCTTTGGGAGTAGGTTTATACTTGTCCTCATGTACAATATTTACCCCAGTGATTTTTATCCTTTTTTCACTCTCCCATTAAATAATTCACTTTTTATAACTGAATTCCTCATCATCCAACATTTATGATGCTATAATTTTAACTTAATTATTTCTCAACATAATAATCCAAAATCACAATTATTCAAAATTATTTAAATATTTAAAATGGAGGGATATTACATGGTATTTCCCACATGGAAAAACCAAATGTACTAGGTATGGTGGTAGAATAACATATCCCACTAATTTATGGTAAGGGAGAAGCCAAAGAGAATCCTCCCATAGCACTAGGTGATGAAGGAAATGGTCCTCCCATGCTAGATGAGATACTCATTCCTCACATTAGGTGATGGCTAAAGTAGGAAAAAGGATAATGAAAGAGTCTATTCTTTTGAATGAGTTCATTGTTAAAATTCCTAGCCAAAGGGGGGTTAAAATTGTGTGGATAACTTTCTTCAACCACTTCAATATCAACGTGATCACTCCCAGATGAATCTAATGAGTGACTTTCTAATACTATTGGGATAGTTTCATCCATTGTGGAAAATACCCTCCACCTAGTGGATGGTGGATATTCCTTAATAGAAGAAAGTTTGTGCTATCTACATGAACGGTGAAGAGGTTGGTCAACCATGGTGAAATATTATGTTTTAAATGAGAAAAAAATTATCCTTTGGATAACTATTCACTAAAACCATAGATCACACCCCTAGAAAATCTAGGCTACCAATAAGAAAACCTTTGGAAAAAGGGGGTCTTCCAAAAACCAACCCTTGGGGCATGTCAAGTCCCTAAGACCTGGCTAGTGAAGGTGCGGAAGACACTTATGGTAACCCACATGTAACAATCCTTACTGGTCCAAGTACCATTGTGAAGACATGCACTCTCTAGGGGAATTGAAAAAGGGATTCGACGTCTGCCTCAAGTACCATAGGTACTTCCCACCCACAATTACCTATAATTCCTTAGGAAAGGTCACTTTCGATACCACTTCACAATTGGAAACCAGATGGAACAATTGTAGGTTGGGACCACATGTATGGGTAGGGGAAAAATCCTGAAATTTCAGAGAGAAGTGAGACCACACCACTCCAAAACCCCTGTACACATAGTAGTTCAACAGAAACCAAAAAAAGTGAAGAGGGAATATCACCCCACATGCTCTAGTGTGACCTCGTTATTGACACATGTGTTAGAGGTGCTTTCCTAGTAAGAAATCCTTTCCACTAATGTATTTTAACTCTCTCTAGTGATTTCCTAGTTCCAGTTTTATGGCCATCCTACACCAAGGTTCTAATTCATAAACTATGTTGGTTTGCTAAAAATAAATATTTTCTAATCGATTTTAGGTTAAGCACTTTATTTAATGGTTGTTGATTACTCAAGAGAGTATAGAATGGACTCAATGATCTTATGACTCTTTTCATACCCAAATAAAATTGAAATATGAGAATGAACAAGATGCAATTATTTTCCTTCAATAAAATCTATCTAAGGGAGAGAAGAGGGGTTTTCTTCTTTCCACAAATTGTCAATGAAAAATAACAATATCACATTTCACATAAAATTGCCAAGAATTCCAAAATAATTTTAGATCTCAAAACTCTAAGCAACACACTAATGCAACTTGTAAAAACACCCAAAATGCTAAACCCTTGTTGATTAGGCAATGCAAAAAAATGTTTTTTTTATTTTTTGTTTTATTTTCATTAATAATGATAATGAAAATAAAAATGGATAACACAATAAAAAACAAAAAAAAGAAGGGTTGTATGATATTGAAAAGGTCACCACTGACAAAAAAACCTCCACTAGAACATCTCACCACCTAGAATTTTTAGTTATAGTGAAAATATGTTAAAATATCCACTAAAACATATACTATCGATAGTAGATGTTTTTAAGATGAACTCTCAGGCTCTACAAATTTAGGGTTTCTTCATGCTCCCAACTCTCGCCTGCCTCGACCTTCTTTGAATCCCCTGGAACGCGCTGATTGCCTCAGCCCTACATCATTGACCAACTCAAAAGTATGGGCACTAATGAGGGGGAGAAGGCCCCCTCCTACTAAAACATCAACGCAAATGATCCAAAGAACTCGCAAGCACATCGACCTTCCTTTGAACTACCATTGCACTTACGGGATCAATATATGTAGGAAGAAATGGACATAAGCAAGGAATCAAATACAGATGCTGAATCCTCGCATCTAAAAGAAGCTCGGGTATGGATACTTGGAAAATGTACCCCTCAAGCCTCGATTGCGCCCAAGTATGTCATCAAAACCACCAGGATAGGGGAGCATACGCATTTAATGTGAGACCATTCCCTCATAGGAAAATTTCTAGGTCTTTGGCCCTCAGAAAAGGACCCAACTCGCTGGATAAAGGCATGGTGGAACCCCAAGGGAGACTATGAGATTTATCTAAGCTCCAAAGGTTTCTTTACAATAATATTATACAACCTCCAGGAAAAGGATCAGATATTTTAAGGGGGACCATACTTATACAACTTGATTGGCCTCTACCTATGCCTTTGGACATACCACTTTTGCCCAGAAAAGGAAAACTTCACATACACACCGGTATGGATTTTCCTCTACTCCCTACCCCAAGAGTTTTGGTTAGAGGAAATTTTACTGGGCATAGGAAATACCCTCGGTAAATATGTCAAATGTTTCGAAGCTACTAAGCAAAGAAAATACACCTCTTATTCTAGAATATGTGTCTACATGAACATCTCCAAAGCTCTGCCAGGCACAGTTACTTTAGAATACCAAGATGAGGAATGGGCCCAAACCATAGACTATGAACACATCCCTTTCAGATGTCGAAAATGCCATGAACATGGACACCTTTTCATATATTTCCCTCTCAATGCCCACCCGAAGAGGGAAGCTGAAGAAAAACCAAAGGAAGGATTCACTCAGGTTCAAAACCAAAGAAGACAAGTGCAAAAGAAGCCCACAACCAAAAACAGAAGAAAGAACCCAAATAATAACTCATTTGAAGCCCTTAACCACCTCCCAGAGGTAGAAGAGGTGGAAAACCCCCACAAGACCATAGGAAAAGATCCCAACAAGCACAAGGAAGACCAGCCGGCACAATAATATAAAACCCCAACAAACCAAGTAGATCCACAAACTCACCCAGCTTCAAGGAAAGCACCAGAAAGAGAGGAATATACAACCATGTCAATGGATTAGCAAGACCTAGCAGAAATCGACCTNTGTGACTATTATAAGTAGTAGTAATATGAAATAAAGATAGGAAAACATATCTAATCTAAAAATAAATATTGTCAACAAACTGAGGAGAGAATATAGATCCTCCCAACCATAGACCAGATCATCCAAGTTACTTGCTCCTATCACCCCCTAGCCTAATTCTTTATTCCACGAGGACTAAAAATTCCAATAACCTTCTCCAGGTAAATTCCATAACTTGACTCTTTCTCATAACCATCATTAAGTTCAATTCCTGCACAACTACTTAGCAATGTACTGCCTCCTCTATATTTGTCTCTCCTCTTGTGTTACCAAGAAGAATAATAGCTTTCCTAGGTCTTTCTTTTCACGTTAGCCTCATCCCTTACTCTAGGGATTCTTGGCCTAACATTTTTCTATCTTGTTCCCTCACTTCCCACATCTTTGGGAGTAGGTTTATACTTGTCCTCATGTACAATATTTACCCCAGTGATTTTTATCCTTTTTTCACTCTCCCATTAAATAATTCACTTTTTATAACTGAATTCCTCATCATCCAACATTTATGATGCTATAATTTTAACTTAATTATTTCTCAACATAATAATCCAAAATCACAATTATTCAAAATTATTTAAATATTTAAAATGGAGGGATATTACATGGTATTTCCCACATGGAAAAACCAAATGTACTAGGTATGGTGGTAGAATAACATATCCCACTAATTTATGGTAAGGGAGAAGCCAAAGAGAATCCTCCCATAGCACTAGGTGATGAAGGAAATGGTCCTCCCATGCTAGATGAGATACTCATTCCTCACATTAGGTGATGGCTAAAGTAGGAAAAAGGATAATGAAAGAGTCTATTCTTTTGAATGAGTTCATTGTTAAAATTCCTAGCCAAAGGGGGGTTAAAATTGTGTGGATAACTTTCTTCAACCACTTCAATATCAACGTGATCACTCCCAGATGAATCTAATGAGTGACTTTCTAATACTATTGGGATAGTTTCATCCATTGTGGAAAATACCCTCCACCTAGTGGATGGTGGATATTCCTTAATAGAAGAAAGTTTGTGCTATCTACATGAACGGTGAAGAGGTTGGTCAACCATGGTGAAATATTATGTTTTAAATGAGAAAAAAATTATCCTTTGGATAACTATTCACTAAAACCATAGATCACACCCCTAGAAAATCTAGGCTACCAATAAGAAAACCTTTGGAAAAAGGGGGTCTTCCAAAAACCAACCCTTGGGGCATGTCAAGTCCCTAAGACCTGGCTAGTGAAGGTGCGGAAGACACTTATGGTAACCCACATGTAACAATCCTTACTGGTCCAAGTACCATTGTGAAGACATGCACTCTCTAGGGGAATTGAAAAAGGGATTCGACGTCTGCCTCAAGTACCATAGGTACTTCCCACCCACAATTACCTATAATTCCTTAGGAAAGGTCACTTTCGATACCACTTCACAATTGGAAACCAGATGGAACAATTGTAGGTTGGGACCACATGTATGGGTAGGGGAAAAATCCTGAAATTTCAGAGAGAAGTGAGACCACACCACTCCAAAACCCCTGTACACATAGTAGTTCAACAGAAACCAAAAAAAGTGAAGAGGGAATATCACCCCACATGCTCTAGTGTGACCTCGTTATTGACACATGTGTTAGAGGTGCTTTCCTAGTAAGAAATCCTTTCCACTAATGTATTTTAACTCTCTCTAGTGATTTCCTAGTTCCAGTTTTATGGCCATCCTACACCAAGGTTCTAATTCATAAACTATGTTGGTTTGCTAAAAATAAATATTTTCTAATCGATTTTAGGTTAAGCACTTTATTTAATGGTTGTTGATTACTCAAGAGAGTATAGAATGGACTCAATGATCTTATGACTCTTTTCATACCCAAATAAAATTGAAATATGAGAATGAACAAGATGCAATTATTTTCCTTCAATAAAATCTATCTAAGGGAGAGAAGAGGGGTTTTCTTCTTTCCACAAATTGTCAATGAAAAATAACAATATCACATTTCACATAAAATTGCCAAGAATTCCAAAATAATTTTAGATCTCAAAACTCTAAGCAACACACTAATGCAACTTGTAAAAACACCCAAAATGCTAAACCCTTGTTGATTAGGCAATGCAAAAAAATGTTTTTTTTATTTTTTGTTTTATTTTCATTAATAATGATAATGAAAATAAAAATGGATAACACAATAAAAAACAAAAAAAAGAAGGGTTGTATGATATTGAAAAGGTCACCACTGACAAAAAAACCTCCACTAGAACATCTCACCACCTAGAATTTTTAGTTATAGTGAAAATATGTTAAAATATCCACTAAAACATATACTATCGATAGTAGATGTTTTTAAGATGAACTCTCAGGCTCTACAAATTTAGGGTTTCTTCATGCTCCCAACTCTCGCCTGCCTCGACCTTCTTTGAATCCCCTGGAACGCGCTGATTGCCTCAGCCCTACATCATTGACCAACTCAAAAGTATGGGCACTAATGAGGGGGAGAAGGCCCCCTCCTACTAAAACATCAACGCAAATGATCCAAAGAACTCGCAAGCACATCGACCTTCCTTTGAACTACCATTGCACTTACGGGATCAATATATGTAGGAAGAAATGGACATAAGCAAGGAATCAAATACAGATGCTGAATCCTCGCATCTAAAAGAAGCTCGGGTATGGATACTTGGAAAATGTACCCCTCAAGCCTCGATTGCGCCCAAGTATGTCATCAAAACCACCAGGATAGGGGAGCATACGCATTTAATGTGAGACCATTCCCTCATAGGAAAATTTCTAGGTCTTTGGCCCTCAGAAAAGGACCCAACTCGCTGGATAAAGGCATGGTGGAACCCCAAGGGAGACTATGAGATTTATCTAAGCTCCAAAGGTTTCTTTACAATAATATTATACAACCTCTAGGAAAAGGATCAGATCTTTTAAGGGGGACCATACTTATACAACTCGATTGGCCTCTACCTATGCCTTTGGACATACCACTTTTGCCCAGAAAAGGAAAACTTCACATACGCACCGGTATGGATTTTCCTCTACTCCCTACCCCAAGAGTTTTGGTTAGAGGAAATTTTACTGGGCATAGGAAATACCCTTGGTAAATATGTCAAATGTTTCGAAGCTACTAAACAAAGAAAATACACCTCTTATTCTAGAATATGTGTCTACATGAACATCTCCAAAGCTCTGCCAGGCACAATTACTTTAGAATACCAAGATGAGGAATGGGCCCAAACCATAGACTATGAACACATCCCTTTCAGATGTCGAAAATTCCATGAACATGGACACCTTTTCAGATATTTCCCTCTCAATGCCCACCCGAAGAGGGAAGCTGAAGAAAAACCAAAGGAAGGATTCACTCAGGTTCAAAACCAAAGAAGACAAGTGAAAAAGAAGCCCACAACCAACAACATAAGAAAGAACCCAAATAATAACTCATTTGAAGCCCTTAACCACCTCCCAGAGGCAGAAGAGGTGGAAAACCCCCACAAGACCGTAGGAAAAGATCCCAACAAGCACAAGGAAGACCAGCCGACACAATAATATCAAACCCCAACAAACCAAGTAGATCCACAAACTCACCCAGCTTCAAGGAAAGCACCAGAAAGAGAGGAATATACAACCATGTCAATGGATTAGCAAGACCTAGCAGAAATCGACCTAGACAGGTTAGAGGAAGCGCTAAACAAGAAGGATCTCCAAACCTTACCAGAGGACCAACGTAGGAAAGTTCACAAAGTATTTCTGGAATCATCAATAGGGGATACATCTAGGCTAGGGATCAACACAGACCCAAAACCAGATCCAATAAAATAACCAAAAGACAAAAAATGAAGGGGCAAAAAACAGGCTCATCAGCTAATAAGGGAGGCAGGAAATTACATGATCAACTCGGGACAAATCCACAGGCTCTCGGAGAGCTCCTTTTCCCACCCACCAAATTGTTAACTATGAAGATCCTCACTTGGAATATCATAGGCCTAAATGGAAGATCCAAATAAAGGATTATTTGAAACTGCATCGAAATGGAAGACCTTGATATATTCCTGATTCAAGAGACAAAATGTGCAGGGAAAACTGCAGAATATATCGTCAAAATATGATAGTGCAACTGTGAATCCTATCAAATGGAATCCAAAGGGGCTTCAGGAGGCATTGCCATCCTATGGAATCCTACTACAGTCATCCTTGATCAAGGCCTCTCCACCCCATGCACCATCACAACGCACTACAGAGCCATTGGTTCAGACAAGGAGGGAATGATCACAAATGTCTATGGACCGCAGAACAACCAAGATAAAGACCTCTTTCTTTAGAGCTTATCTTAACTAGGTTCTTTAGAAAAATCCAAGCGATGGAGAATAGGGGGCGACTTCAACATGATCCCCACACTGGAGGAGAAACGAGGGGGGAAAAACATATGGAGTAGGACAACACAAAATTCTAGGAACTCATAGAAAACCTCATATTGGTAGATATTGAGAATGGTAACGACACCTACACCTGGACCAACAAAAGATCAGGTCACCAACAAATAGCATGAAGGCTTGATTTTATTCCTCATCTTGAAAAATATCCTTCTATAAGGCCCCATAGCAGAGTCGAACATCCTCCCGAAGGCAGGCTTGGACCACTGGCCGGTTCAGCTCTGGGTTGACACTATTGAAACCTCGAAGCTTAAACCCTTCAAATTTGAGAAATTTTGGCTCTCCCATCCATATTTCCAGGAGCTATCCCATCAATGGTGGAGCACTGCGGAAACTCAGAAAGGCACAAAAATGTATTGCTTCCAGTAAAAAATCAAATATTTCAAACAATAGGTACGAAAATGGAGCAAAGAGGTCATTGGGAACATTTTCCAAGAAAGGAAAATGCTAGAACAAAAACCAGATAACCTTCAGGGACAAATCATTCAGGCAGGATATACAATCACTCAACAACACGATGATAATGAACACAAAAGGAAACTAGAAGAAAGACACAAGCAGGAAGAGATCCTATGGAGAAATAAATCTCGGGTTCAATGGCTCAATGAGGGAGAGAAAAACACCAAATTCTTCCACCGCTCCATGATCCACAGATGCCTCATCAATCGTATCAAAAAGTTGGATGAACCTCAAGGAAGCACCCTGTTAACTCATCAGGAAATAACACACGAACTGACATATTTCTACAAGGATCTCCTCTCATAACCCAATGTGGACCGCACCTCAGCAATAGAGAGGGTGACCCAAAATATCCCAACTATAATCACCCAAGAATAGAATGAGGCTTTCATGACACCAATAACACAAGTTGAAGTGGATCAAGCCATTCATGAGCTACCCACATGCAAAGATCCAGGTCTAGATGGTTTCACAACAAGCTTCTTCAACTCCTACTAGCCTATGTTAAGGGAGGAAGTGTGGCAACTGGTGGAGGAATCTCGCAGCTCAGGAAAATTTCTTCCAACACTAAATGCCACTTTCCTAACTCTTATTCCCAAAGAAGAAAGGGTCACAAATCCAAAGAACTTCAAACCCATATCTCTTTGCAATGTGATCTACAAAATCATCTCCAAGGTCATAGCTATGAGACATAAACTAATTATCCCCTTCATCATCTCAAAGGAGCAATCAGGATATGTTGAAGGAAGGAAAATCATGGACAACATCATTCTTGTCCATGAAATCATTCACTCACTCAAAATCACCCACACTCCAGGTATGATTCTAAAACTTGACCTTTCAAAATATTTTGACAAATTAAGATGGCAATACATGAAAGCTCTCCTATCATCTTTTGGTTTCAACAAGGATTGGATTTCCTAGATAATGAAACTAATTTCCTCAATATTTTTCTCGATCCTCATCAATGGTGTCCCCTATCAACCCTTATCCCCCACAAGAGGAATAAGGCAAGGTGACCCTCTCTCCCCTTTCCTTTTTTTCATAATGGTTGAAGGTCTAGGTCACTATATCAAGGCCTCAATTCAAAATGGATCCCTCCACGGCCTCCCCCTTCATGGGTTACAACCAAAAGCCTCCCACAACCAATTTTTCGATGACACACTGCTAATGAACACCCCCACCATGCAAGAAGAAACCAAAATAAGTTCCATCTTCTCCAACTTCATCGAAGCTTCCGACACCACATTCAATCTAGACAAATCACAACAATTCTTTTTTAATACTCCATTAGCAATCCAACAACACCTTTCTCAACTTCTGAATACCCCTGTTTTCACTTTGCCCTATCACTACCTAGGACTCCCTCTCTCTGACTTGGTAGCTATAAACATCTCTTGGGACTCCCTCCTACTCTCCATCACCAACCGTATCAACAACTAGACCTTTCTCTCCCTCAACCTTCTAGCTAGACTGGTTCTCTTAAAGTCAGTCCTCCAAGCCATCCCATCTTACCTCTTCTCATCCCTAGCTTTCCCCCAATCAGTCATAAAGAAATATGGAATCTGCAAAGAAAATTTCTATGGCATGGCCACAACCCGAACAAAAAATGGGCCCTTATCAGCTGGGACAAGGTATGCAAGCCCAAATCCTCAGGTGGTCTGGGCCTTAGGGACCCTAGAAAATTAAGTAGCACCATGGGAGCAATAGTTTGGTGGAGATGGCTCAAAACACTAGTAGAGATCTGGGAAAAACTATGGAAATGCAAATATGCCCCAAACACACATAAAAATCAACTCATAAGAATGCAGGGGAAAATCCAAGGCTCCAACATCTAGAATGCGGCCTAGAAAAACTGGCCACTGATACATGAACACGCCTTCTGCGACGTTCACAATGGCCAAAATTCCCTATTCTGGATGGACTCCTAGCAGAAACTACCACCCCTACAATTGGAAAAAAATCTACAATCCTACGAAAATCACATTCAAGATCTGGCCACTCTCAAAGTGGCAGATTTGTGGACAGATACCCCCATCAGCTCTCCCTAGCGAAGATGGAAATCTACTCATTAGGAACTCCAAGTGGCACTGGACTGTTACCTGTAGCACTAGAAACAAGCTACAACCCAAAGGTGAATCCAAAAAAGMACAGACCAAGACATTCTCCGATGGGGATACACCCCTCATGGAAGCTTCACTCTCAAAGAGGGATACACTCTTCAATAGAAGCTCCATAACCTTCARAAAGATAACATCTGGACAACAATATGGAAATCAAAACTCTRGCYRAAAATATCTACTTTCCTCTGGMTTYTACTTCATAACAAGATCATAACCTAGGACAATATTCAAAAATGAGGCTTCATTGGCCCCTCGATCTACCAACTCTGCCATCTCCATGCAGAAACAATTGAGCACCTCCTAAATAAYTGTCCACTCARTGAGAACATCTGGAACCAAGCCACTCAGTTCTTTAGAAAAACTAGTTGAGTTAAAAACAACATCATAAGCACCATCAGGGATTGGGGCTCTGATCCCTTCAAAAGTCTTATCATGAACAAAACCTAGCAAATCTTACCAGGCTTCATAGTTTGGAAACTATGGAAAGAGTGAAATAGAAGAATATTTCACTCCCATCTTTATCCTCCCTCCCTTCTCTGGATCACAATCCTCCTGCATCTCCAAGAAACTCTTCATTTGTATTCATGGACCAAGGACGACTTCCCAAATGACCCAGGTGAGCTCTTTCTCCTCAATGTTGGGGGATTCTCTTTTGCACTTTCCACCCCTCCATAGCAACCCCCCCTTTATTCAAAATCCCTTAGTCCCTCTAAGTGGATCCCCCCCCGTAAGGCTTCCACAAGGTCAACTTTGATGGTGCTTCAAAAGGTAATCTAGGACACTCAGGCTATGGTGCGGTCATAAGAAACAACATCGGCCAAATTCAAAGCCTCATCGATGAAAATATCGGATACGATACCAACAATTCCGTAGAGATTTGGGGTCTTATCAAAGGAGTGAAATTAGCACTAAATCAAAACCTCACCTACCTAATCATTGAAGTAGACTCCAAAATCATAATAAACTTGGCAACAAAAATCCTAAATGGTTGAGATATAGTGAAAATCACACCTAGTTGGCACCTCCTTAGTCCTCTTTACAACTTCTAGGCTCTTCTCAAACCCTCTATAACTCTAACCCCTTCTCACATTCGAAGAAGTGAAAAAAAATTTGCAGACAGATTGGCCAATACAGGGGTTGATTCTATACAGCAGATCATCCTCCATGATTCCTAGAAGTCCTGATGCTCTCCCCTTTGGCTCCAATGCAAGGAGCTTGCTCAGATGGATGGCCCTATTCTGGATGGGGATCCACCTTCTTCAACTTATATTCTCCTCAAAATCAGAAATGATCAGAAGTTCATAAGCAAATGAAGAAGAGCACAAGTTGGAAATTGATTCAGGAATTTCGACAATCGAGAGTTAGAAGCACGGAGGCTGTTGCTTCCCAAATTTGTGAAGTCACAACAAGAGTGAGAGGATCTGGACTGCTGAAGCTCGAGGTGATATGGACCATTATTCTGGTCCCACTAGTTTGATGTGAGAGAATCTTGGGCACTCAGGTTTTTGGATTTTGGAGGATGGAGGGGGTTGTCTGCCCAAGTCGCGAAATCGCGAAATGCGAAATAGAAAAATGCAAAAGTGGATCTAGACCATCAGTGCTAAAGGATATCACAATCGTTGATCTGGCCCCATTCATCTGACACGAACATACATAAGGAATTCAGGTTTTGGGAATTTGGTGCATAGAGGGGGTTGTATGCCCAAGTCGTGAAATTGCGAAATGCGAAATCGTGAAATGCAAAGGCAGATCTGGACTGTCGGTGCTAAAGAAGATCATAACCGTCGATATGGTCCCATAGATATGATGTGAGCTTACATTGGGAATTCGGGTTTTGAGAATTTGGATCATAAAGGGGGTTGTATGCCCAAGTCACAAAATCGTGAAATGCGAAATTGCGAAATGCGAGGGCGGCACTGGACCACCGGTGCTAGAGGAAATATCAACCGTCGACTTGGTCCCATAAATCTGATGCAAGCACATATCTAGAAATCGGGTCTCGTGAGTTTGGGGTATAGAGGGGGGTGTCTTCCCAAGTCGCGAAATCGCGACAGGTGAAAGCGGATCTGGGTTGTTGGTGCTAGAGGAGATCTCAACCATTGATTTGATCCCATTTATCTGACGTGAGAAAATTTTGGGAACTCGNAAGAAACTCTTCAGTTGTATTCATGGACCAAGGACGACTTCCCAAATGACCCAGGTGAGCTCTTTCTCCTCAATGTTGGGGGATTCTCTTTTGCACTTTCCACCCCTCCATAGCATCCCCCCCTTTATTCAAAATCCCTTAGTCCCTCTAAGTGGCTCCCCCCCCGTAAGGATTCCACAAGGTCAACTTTGATGGTGCTTCAAAAGGCAATCCAGGACACTCAGCCTATGGTGCGGTCATAAGAAACAACATCGGCCAAATTCAAAGCCTCATCACTGAAAATATCGGATACGATACCAACAATTCCGTAGAGATTTGGGGTCTTATCAAAGGAGTGAAATTAGCACTAAATCAAAACCTCACCTACCTGATCATTGAAGTAGACTCCAAAATCATAATAAACTTGGCAACAAAAATCCTAAATGGTCGAGATACAGTGAAAATCACACCTAGTTGGCACCTCCTTAGTCCTCTTTACAACTTCTAGGCTCTTCTCAGACCCTCTCTAACTCTAACCCCTTCTCACATTCGAAGAAGTGAAAAAAAAATTGCAGACAGATTGGCCAATACAGGGGTTGATTCTATGCAGCAGATCATCCTCCATGATTCCTAGAAGTCCTGATGCTCTCCCCTTTGGATCCAATGCAAGGAGCTTGCTCAGATGGATGGCCCTATTCTGGATGGGGATCCACCTTCTTCAACTTATATTCTCCTCAAAATCAGAAATGATCAGAAGCTCATAAGAAAATGAAGAAGAGCACAAGTTGGCAATTGATTCAGGAATTTCGACAATCGAGAGTTAGAAGCACGGAGGCTGTTGCTTCCCAAATTTGTGAAGTCACAACAAGAGTGAGAGGATCTGGACTGCTGAAGCTCGAGGTGATATGGACCATTATTCTGGTCCCACTGGTCTGATGCGAGAGAATCTTGGGCACTCAGGTTTCTGGATTTTGGAGGATGGAGGGGGTTGTCTGCCCAAGTCGCGAAATCGCGAAATGAGAAATAGAAAAATGCAAAAGTGGATCTAGACCATCAGTGCTAAAAGATATCACAAACGTTGATCTGGCCCCATTCATTTGACACGAACATACATAAGGAATTCAGGTTTTTGGAATTTGGTGCATAGAGGGGGTTGTATGCCCAAGTCGTGAAATTGCGAAATGCGAAATCGTGAAATGAAAAGGCAGATCTGGACTGTCGGTGCTAAAGGAGATCATAACCGTCGATATGGTCCCATAGATCTGATGTGAGCTTACATTGGGAATTCGGGTTTTGAGAATTTGGATCATAGAGGGGGTTGTATGCCCAAGTCACAAAATCGTGAAATGCAAAATTGCGAAATGCGAGGGCGGCACTGGACCGTCGGTGCTAGAGGAAATATCAACCGTCGACTTGGTCCCATAAATCTGATGCAAGCACATATCTAGAAATCAGGTCTCGTGAGTTTGGAGTATAGAGGGGGGTGTCTTCCCAAGTCGCGAAATCGCGACAGGTGAAAGAGGATCTGGGTCGTTGGTGCTAGAGGAGATCTCAACCATTGATTTGATCCCATTTATCTGACATGAGAAAATTTTGGGAACTCGAGTTTTGGGAGCTCGAAACATGAAGGGAGCTACATCCCCAAGTTGCAAAGTTGCGAAACGCGAAATCGTGAAACTTGAAAGTGAATCTGGATCGCTCGTGCTAGAGGAGATCTGAATCGTCGATCTAGTCACTTGGATCGGACGAGAGGAGATTTCAGGAACTCGTCTATCAGGAGTTCAAATCATGGAGGAAGCTATTAGCCCAAGCTATGAAATTGTGAAATACAAAAACGGAACTGGATTGTTGGTGCTCAAGAAGATCTAAACTGACAATCTGGCCAAGACATGAAGTCACGAAATCAAGAAGGAGATCAAAACAGTCGATCCAACCCCATTGATCTTAGGCAATTTTGTAAACCGATAAGGTTCGGGCATTTTTGTAAGCAGATAGGATGTCAGCATCTCTGTAAGAAGATAAGTTGTAGGCATATTTGTAAGAAGACAGGTTGCAAGAATATTTGCAAGAAGATATGATGCATGCATATCTGTAAGTAGATAGGATGCAGGTCTTTTTTTAAGCTCTTAGCTGGAATTAATTTAAGGACCCACATTTTTAACTCACAAAAAAAAAGATATTGACGAGGTCACTACTCATGGATTAATGTCAATACAAGAATCAACACCCAAAAATTTCACAAGCAATACTTATGCAATGCACTTTTTGTTTTTAATATTTCAATTGAGATGTAAATGAAACAAAGATTTTAATATACAGTAAGATCTAAAAATCAAAAGTAGCACATTTTCGACAAGGTCACTATTCACAAGCCAAAACAAATGTAGGTTTCCCTAGAGTTTGAGAGTAGATATTTAGAGGGGATGTAGTGCACTTCATATTTATCTTAAACATATCATATCATATCATATGAAAAAAGAAAGCTTAGAAAATCCTCTATCTAATAGTAGTGATATGGTGGCAATCTGAATTCTTTTTCAAAATATATCATCCAAGCAATCCATGTAGCCATCATGGAAAAACATAAAATATTTGATTTTAAATTAGCGATAATTTCTCTTTTCGGACTCTGATTTGGACGATTTTTTTTTTTTTGAATTGGGATAATTTTTTCATAGGAACTCAAATATACAACTATTTCCTTTGGATTCTCCATACAAAATTACATTATTTGATCTAAATTCCATCGTTCTCTTTCTTCTATTTTAAAGGAAAACTCCTTAAAAACCAAGAAATAAAACAAATGTATTCTCCAGTGGAGTCGCCAATTATGTTGTAGAGGAAACTCTCCTATAGATAGGTGAGCTCTCTCAATGATCTAATAGATATCAGTGACAAAATTTGGATAGAACATAATGGATTTTTCTCTAGATCTAGTAATTTGTAGCTTCAATTTGTACTAACAAGAGAGGAGAATGGGTCTTACCTCTAACTGGTGATTGTCCTACTGTATCTCAGATGATGTAGATCCAAGTTTTCACTCGAGCTCCTGTAATTGATTTCCTACACACACATACAACACCATGTACCATTCTCAAACTTTCTTAGCATGAAAACCACCAGAGACCTATATATTGAAAATAAGAAAGTACAACATTAGATGTGTTACCTCGAGACTATTGAGGTACCTTTCGGCTCCAAGCTCCCAGAGTTCCTTCCTTTGCCACTCTTGATTTCTCTTCAGTGGCATAATGACTCTCAAACTATAGATCCTCCCATATCTTTGATTAGTCCTCTTCTTATATAATTTAGAAGATCTTGGAGATAGGCTTGATGGCATGTGAATTAGATGGATACAAGTCATAGATATAATTAATGGTATGTGAATGAAGAAATTACAAGTCATTCACAACTTCTGTCTCAATTATGAACTTTTTCCAACCTATTATGAGATTTTTCTCTCTTATGATTTTTTTTCTCAAGTTCCATGCTCAATTATGAGCTTTTTCCAACTCACTATGAACTTTCTTCTCAATTATGAGTTTTTCTCAATCATGAAATGATTCTTATTTCATGATTATGAAATTGTGTCAACATAATTATTTATTTGTCAAATAATTATGAGATTGTTTCTCAATTATGTAATTCAGCCTCATAACATCTAATAACATCATTTTAAGGCCTATGGTAGAAAATACATGTATAACACTTATATCTTTCTCATAATTTCTTCTAGGATATCTATATAGGCAACTTTTAGTGAATAATTTACATTTTCTAGCATGGAATTCTTGAAACATCCAAAGATCACTGGTCATTGGAGCATTGTGATTCTCATATTTTTTGTAGCACTCTAAATAATATGAGATTAAAATCTATGATTTTTTCATTCTTCTTTAAATGTATCTAATTGAATTAAGTGAGTAGGGTATGGTAGGATACAAGCTATGATTATATTCTTAAAAACTCATATCCCAAAGCATCAAAACAAGTTATGGAACTAATCAATAGAGAGAAATATCAATCATGTGCTAGGCCAACCAAATTTTAAATAAAAACTCACGCTTCTTCTTGTATTAAAAGAACCAAAACTAAGGGGAAATCCTTAGGGGACTCAAAGAGAACTCTCCTTCACCTTTAAAAAGGTGGTAATCCTTTTTATTATTAGACAAATATTATTGTTTATCTTAGTGAAATAGGAGGGGAGTGTTATACAACAAAACTTTGAAATTATTTTTAACTTCCTAGGAAATCTAAAATATGTAGAGATAGTCAAATACTCTTTAAATATTGAGAAAGGACTAGGTAGTTCCAATCATTGACAGAAATAAAATAAATATAGCAAGATTTTATGATAAATAGACTTTCTCAAAACACGGATTTTTGTCTCCCTTCATCTAATATAAGCACAAAAGATAACCATGAATTTACAAGATGAAATTAAAAGAAACATGTGGTTAAGGTCATAAGATAACTTTAAAAGACTTTTTCATTGTAAATTAGTTGAGTTTGAAAAGAGCCATATACTCAAGGTTCCATTGGTGTCAACCAAGAAAAAATCATAAAAATAAAATCGCACTTAAATAGTTCTCCGTGGAATTGAATTCAAGTAACGTGTTCTCAAATGTGAAATGTTCAACACTGTGTTGGGAAAATAACTGAGAGGGGGGGTGAATCAGTTATAATATAAGATTGAAACTTTTCTTGTTCTTTTATGAATCTTTATAGATTATTATTTAATGTGTCACTGATAACTTAACATGCATAGGTATAAAATATTTGATCAAACACACAGAATACACAGAGACACAAATTTTCATGAGGAAACCCATAAAGGGAGAAAAAATCTTCTTCTTCGGATGTCAATCAAGCTCCAACCTTCATGTACATCATAGTCTTTGAGAACCAACTGAAATATGAGGCTACAACCTCTGATAGAAAGCTACAACTTGTAGAGAGCACCAACTCTTAGATTTCTCTAGCACCAACTAGATGGAAGCACCAACTCCTAGAATATCTTCTAGCACCAACTAGAATTTATAGGACTACAATCCTCCCTAGCACCACCCTACCACCTTGATTGAATGTTACAAAACTTTAATTACTTTCTCTGTCTCTGATATGGTCAGTTACAACTCCATGTATCCTCTACCTTCTTCATCTTCTATGCTCTATTCCGCTTCTGCATCTTTCTGCTTATATGCTCTACTCTTTTTCCTCTTGCACACTTTTTCCTGTTCAGCTTCTCTTCTGCCTTTTATGCTCTATGTTGCCTCTGCATGCTATATGCTATGCCTCTCCTCTTAGATTTAGGTCATGCACACTGTCTCTTTCTACTCACATCTCTGGCTATCGAAAAATAACTCTCTCTTCACCATTTTGCATGTCTTTCACACGCCAAGTCCTCTGCATGATCATCATAGCAACTCTTTGTCTTCTATGGCAGTTATGTTGAATTTGTTCATCATCAGTGGCCGTTATCCAAAGATTATTTGGCTTCTATGGCAGTTATCTTGAACCCGTTCATCACTAGCAGTGGTTATCATGAGATTCTTTGGCTTCTCTAGCAGTTGCAACTCTTCATCTTCTCTAGCAGTTATAGTCAGTCCTTTTTGGATTCTTTGGCTTCTAAGGCCCTTCCTTTATGTGACCATCGGCGGTGACCACACACTTATTTAAAAGGCACTTTGTGATCTCAGTCTAGCGAACGCTAGCTCCATTTTTTGATATGACCTTGGGCGATGATCTCATGTGACCACGTGATTGCGGGCGCGTCCAAAGGTGGTTTGAATCAAACTATTTTTCGCCCCGCAATTTACCTCGAGCCTCCACGTGTCCTTTCTCCAAAATCGTGGTTTTGATTGTGTCCCACCCTCAACTTATTAAAATCTGTGCACCTTCAATCCCCACAATGCGACGGGACCGTCGATCTCATGATCTTGACGGTTCTCCTAAACTAACTATTTAGATTTGTTCTTTCAAGATCTATGGATCAGATCTAACCTTCCTAAATCAATGACTGTGATTTATTTCGTGATCCGAGATTTGGGAGTTTCAACTCTCAAACCCTTCTTTCCTCCATACATCAATCTTTCAGAGTTGATGGTATGCAGACACCTATCCTCCTTAATCCAATGACTATCCTCTGCTCCGGGACTTCGACCTTCGAGAATTTCAAACCTTTCTCCTTCGCGTTTTCCTGGAGTAGTTTCACCCAGAGTCAACGATCTATTGAAACATACCCTCCTGCATGATCAATGATCATAAGTGACTTCGGCCCTTCAAGACTTTAGGCTGATCGCTTCTTCGTTCTCCTTCGGAGTAGTCACCTACTAAATAAGTCATAGGTGGTGGAGAATGCTTGCTGTCGGTTAACACTTCCACTTACACTGTACTTCCACTGTACTAGATCAACGATTGAGAATGCACCCGAAGTGATCTTTAGATCAGACGACTCGTATCCACTTCGATACTTTAGCATTCGAGACTTTGGGACTTAGGGAATTTGCTGGTGGTAAAAATTTCGAAGTGATGTAACATTACACATGTCCCCTGTTGACTTGGCACGGGTCGAGTGGTTGCCATGTGTCCTTGCTGACAAGGTATTACACATGTCCTTGCTGAGGTGGTCTGCTGAATTGGTCACTTGATGTGACACATATTCATCTCCTTGATCTAACAGTCAGAATAATATTCTCCAGATCGATGGTCCTTATTCATTTCAGATGATCTGACGCTTGAGATCTTCTTCGAATGATCCGACGGTTGATAATTTGTTTTGGCTCTCTGGCTCTCCGGGCTTCAGGTATTTCAAATCTCAAAATGGAACTCTCGAAGTGATTTCTCCGAATTTCACGATCTATCACCATGTATCCCTCTAGATCTAATGGTTGAAATTTACTCTGGCTCTCCGGACTTCAGGAATTTCAAATCTCAAATTGAAAAATCTTGAAGTGATATTTTTCTGGAGTGTAACCTCCTCACATATTTATACCCAAAACAAATGATGTTCGTTTGACCAAGATCTTAGATCAACGACTCGATCTGTCTATGTTGTAGCTTTGCCTTGGATTAAATCCAACATCTCTCCATCTTTACTTATCCTATCCTTCCACTTAATTTGATCCGAAGGCTGGTGGAGATTCGGATAATCAAATTCTCAAAACTTGTGCGTTGTTTATCCTATCCTTCACTTAATTTGATCCAACAGTCGTGAAGACTCTCGAAGCAGATCCATGATCAAGGATTTTGATCCTGATCACTTTTATGTACTGCACTTTCCCTTCTAATCTTTGATCTCTGCATAATGTTCGCTTATCCTCCCGAGCTTATGATTTTCCTGTTTGCCATCGTCATTGTTATTCTTTCCATCAATGAAAAGAACACGACTCATGTAAAACATGCCAAAAATATCCCCCTTTAGCATTGATGGAAACCCTGAAAGGTTGCACTATTTTGCTTAGACCTCCAACTGTAGCATACAGACAACACCTTTTTCTCCCCCTTTGACATCAATGTCAAGGAAAATAGAGAGTGACTATGTGATCCCCCTGATAATATATACTAGGATCACTCTTCCCCTGATCAGATAGATTATTTATCTTGATAATGGGGTCATGCCCAACTTCTGGCATAGATACTCAAACTGAGCTTTTACAAGCATTTTAGTGAAGATATCATCAATCTGATCGTTGGATGGAATATAATGCAAAGAAACAACAATGTTGGTCACCTGTTCCCTCAAGAAGTGATACTTGATGGGTATATGCTTGGTCATGGAGTGAAATACATGATTCTTTGACACACTAATTGCACTACTATTATCACAATGAATTGGGATCGGTGCAATATATTTTACCTCCAAGTCTGTAAGTGTCTGAATCATCCACAATT
>JZKD02S0921001.1:41871-76009 GCA_000966675.3 Picea glauca | reverse complement strand
TTTTCATTTTGAATCATCTTGTACTTGAACATTTAAGTGGGGTAAAAGGAGGTTTCCCCCTCGAAGAGGCTTATTATCTAAAATTCTCTCTTTTTCAAGGTGTTGAGTACTTTTTATGAGGATTTTCTATGCTATATTGATATTTGGTTCTTAACAAATGAATATGTTTAGGTGCAGCCTGATACCTTCCTACCATTCCAACAACATGCATTATGTCTGGATGGGATGTTGTGATGTACAATAGGCTGCCTATCATTGACCTATATGAACTCTTATCAACATCAGGTGAGTCATCATCCTTTCTCAAATTGCATCCAGTGACCCTAGGTGTTCTCATAGGTGTAGAATCTTCCATTTGAAACCTTTTCAACATTTCTCTTAGATATTTCTCCTGAGAAAGAAATATTCCTTCATACCTATGACTAATTTGCAAACCAAGAAAAATGGCAGTTCCCCTATCATAGACATTTCAAATTCAATATGCATGACATAAGAAAACCATTGTACCAATGAAGCATTATTGCTTCCGAAGATGATGTCATCTACATAGACCAACACAATGAGAAAATCATTACCCTCTATTTTGATATATAGATTTTTKTCAATTGTTCCTCTCTTGAACCCTTTGTCTTGAAGATACTTATCCAGTCTGTAATACCAGGCACGAGGAGCTTGTTTCAACCCATATAAGGCTTTCTTCAGCTTGCAGACAAAGTCAGGGTTATCTGACAGTTGGAAACCCTCTGGTTGTTCCATATAGACTTCTTCTTTTAGATCTCCATTTAGAAAATATGAATTGACATCCATTTGATAGACTTTAAACTGTTTATGACAAGCATAGGCAAGAAACATTCTAATAGCTTCTAATCTTTCTACGGGCGCAAATGTTTCATCAAAATCCAATCCTTCTATCTAAGCATATCCTTTGCACACCAATATAGACTTATTTCTTACAATATTTCCTTGCTCATTAATCTTATTTTTGTAGACCCATTTGGATCCTATTACATTTTTATTTGCTGGCCTAGGAACAAGTTCCCAAGTGACATTCTTTTCAATCTGGTCCAGTTCCTCATTCATTGTTTTTAACCAATTTACGTCTTTACTGGATTCATTAAAGTTCTTGGGTTCCACCATGGATATGAAGGCTATATGTGATTGCTCGGTGTATTTGATTATCCTTCTCCTGGTTTGTACACCTTTGTCTTTCTCACCAATTATATGACTTTCAAGATGATTCATTTGAGTAATTCTGGAGGAAGGATTTGATATTGATTGTTTTCCTAACTCTTCTTGTCTGGGTGTCTCTTCTCCACCTGATTCATCATCTTCTTGTGAATCTGAGATTTGTTTTTCTTCATTTTCATTATTCTAATCATCTTTTTCATATGGCTTAGTGCTTATTCTCCCTTGATCTTTTATGGGAGCTTCTTCATCAATTCGAACATCAATACAGTCTACTAATTTATGCATTTTTTTGTTAAAGCGTCTATATCATTTACTGTTCGTTGCATATCCTAAGAAGATACCTTCATCATCTCTACTATCAAATTTTCCCAGATGATCATCATTATTCTTGATGTAGCATTTACTTCCAAATACTTTGAAGTTCTTGATTGATATGGAGTTTTATCATTGTTCGAACTTAGATGCTCTTTTTTTAGAATATGAATAACCATATGAACAACCTCCACCCATAAGGTTTGTGAAATGTCCCTTTCACTCATCATATCCCTTGCCATCTACTGAACTGATCTATTTTGGCGTTCTACAACTCCATTTTGTTGAGGAGTACTTGGAATAGTATATTCTCTTTTAATTCCATGTCTGTCACTGAATTCTTTGAAATCTCTTGACATAAATTCTCCTCCCCTGTTTGAGCGAATTTCCTTTAACTTCCTTCCTATCTGATTCTCAGCTAATGCCTTAAAATTTTTGAACTTATCAAACGCATCATATTTTTCTCTCAGAAAGGAAACCCACGTAAGTTTGGAGAATTCATCAATGACTAGCATAAAGTAACATTCTCCTCCAGTTCCTTCCTTTCGCGATGGTCCACACAGATCCATATGAACAATTTGAAGTGGTTTCTCTAAATATGTGAAACTCTTCGATTTGAATTGAGCACGAGTCATCTTCCCCATTTGACAAGATTCACATATAGAGTTATTAGGCTTAGATATTCTCGGAAGGTATTTTACAGCGCCTTCATTATTCAGTTTGACAATATGATCAGAATTCAAGTGCCCAAGCCTTTTGTGCCATAACCAACTTTCATCAAATTTGCTTAAATGACATTTCTACTTATCTTCCTTCAGAACATATACATTGTTTTCAATTCTGACCCCTTTTTCAATCAACTCTCATGTGTTTATTGTCTTTATTTTACAATTATTGGCAGTGAAAGTGACTTCACATCCTCTCTCACATATTTGACTGACACTAAGAATATTATGCTTTAAAACATAAAAAATTAATACATCTTGATCTTTGCTCCTTCCATTACTTAAGCTTACTAGACCTTTACCTCTGATCTTTCCTGAAGCATCATTTCCAAAGGTCACACTCCCTGATTTATTTTCTTTGAGTAATAGGAACTTACTTTTGTCACNTAGACTTATTTCTTACAATATTTCCTTGCTCATTAATCTTATTTTTGTAGACCCATTTGGATCCTATTACATTTTTATTTGCTGGCCTAGGAACAAGTTCCCAAGTGACATTCTTTTCAATCTGGTCCAGTTCCTCATTCATTGTTTTTAACCAATTTACGTCTTTACTGGATTCATTAAAGTTCTTGGGTTCCACCATGGATATGAAGGCTATATGTGATTGCTCGGTGTATTTGATTATCCTTCTCCTGGTTTGTACACCTTTGTCTTTCTCACCAATTATATGACTTTCAAGATGATTCATTTGAGTAATTCTGGAGGAAGGATTTGATATTGATTGTTTTCCTAACTCTTCTTGTCTGGGTGTCTCTTCTCCACCTGATTCATCATCTTCTTGTGAATCTGAGATTTGTTTTTCTTCATTTTCATTATTCTAATCATCTTTTTCATATGGCTTAGTGCTTATTCTCCCTTGATCTTTTATGGGAGCTTCTTCATCAATTCGAACATCAATACAGTCTACTAATTTATGCATTTTTTTGTTAAAGCGTCTATATCATTTACTGTTCGTTGCATATCCTAAGAAGATACCTTCATCATCTCTACTATCAAATTTTCCCAGATGATCATCATTATTCTTGATGTAGCATTTACTTCCAAATACTTTGAAGTTCTTGATTGATATGGAGTTTTATCATTGTTCGAACTTAGATGCTCTTTTTTTAGAATATGAATAACCATATGAACAACCTCCACCCATAAGGTTTGTGAAATGTCCCTTTCACTCATCATATCCCTTGCCATCTACTGAACTGATCTATTTTGGCGTTCTACAACTCCATTTTGTTGAGGAGTACTTGGAATAGTATATTATCTTTTAATTCCATGTCTGTCATTGAATTCTTTGAAATCTCTTGACATAAATTCTCCTCCCCTGTTTGAGCTAATTTCCTTTAACTTCCTTCCTATCTGATTCTCAGCTAACGCATTAAAAATTTTGAACTTATCAAACGCATCAGATTTTTCTCTCAGAAAGGAAACCCACATAAGTTTGGAGAAGTCGTCAATGACTAGAATAAAGTAACGTTCTCCTCCAGTTCCTTCCTTTCGTGATGGTCCACACAGATCCATATGAACAATTTGAAGTGGTTTCTCTAAATATGTGAAACTCTTCGATTTGAATTGAGGACGAGTCATCTTCCCCATTTGACAAGATTCACATATAGAGTTATTAGGCTTAGATATTCTCGGAAGGTATTTTACAGCGCCTTCATTATTCAGTTTGACAATATGATCAGAATTCAAGTGCCCAATCCTTTTGTGCCATAACCAACTTTCATCAAATTTGCTTAAATGACATTTCTACTTATCTTCCTTCAGAACATATACATTGTTTTCAATTCTGACCCCTTTTTCAATCAAATCTCATGTGTTTATTGTCTTTATTTTACAGTTCTTGGCAGTGAAAGTGACTTCACATCCTCTCTCACATATTTGACTGACACTAAGAATATTATGCTTTAAACCATAAAAAATTAATACATCTTGATCTTTGCTCCTTCCATTACTTAAGCTTACTAGACCTTTACCTCTGATCTTTCCTGGAGCATCATTTCCAAAGGTCACACTCCCTGATTTATTTTCGTTGAGTAATAGGAACTTACTTTTGTCACCTATCATATGACTGGAGCATTCACTGTCAATATACCAGGGGTATTTTTGTATTTGATCTGACAAAACTAATCCACACTTGTTATCTACATTCCTCTTCCAAACCTTGACGTTTTCAACTTTGTGATTTGAATCTGGATTATAGTTATTTAAGCGATAGTCTTCAGCTTTATGTCTATAATTATGGAAGATGTATCATTGAATAAAGGATCATAACGATTTTTTTGTTTAATATGCGTCATTTTCCTATCCATCACATGATTTGCAGTGGGTGGTTGTTTTTTACTTGGTTATCTCATTATTTGTTGTGGCAGATATTTATTCCTTGGCTGTCTTGATTTCTCATGTCTAAATCTTAAAGAACAATTTACAGCTTTGTGGCCAAAGTTAGAGAAGTAAAAACAATATCCATAGAAAATGTCTTTGTACCTAGAAAATGGTTGTCTTCTTTGAGCAGGTTGATTTCTTCCATGCTGATGATTTCCTTGAGTAGAGGGTGTATTATTTATTTGTTCTATGGATTCAGTTCTGGTAGATTTTTCTTCACTCCTCCTTGGTGGTTGATTCTCTTCCTTTGTTTCTGTGGGCTTGTTGTTGTCAATGGTTGTAGATTTGACAAACTTGATGGATTATTTATTGCTTGGTTGACCACTACTTGATCCCTCTTCATAACCCAAACCAGTTTTAAACTTCGAATTCCTTTGTTGATTCAGAATGGAGGCTAATCCTTCTGAGGCTTTAATACTTGTCAGATTCTGATGATATAAGGCCTGGAATTTCTCTAGATCTTTTCTGACAGTCACTACTTCATCTTCCAATTTTTCACCTTTTGCTTCAGCTTCCTTCAATTTATTTTTGATAATGTCTTCAATCTTNTTCCCCATTTGACAAGATTCACATATAGAGTTATTAGGCTTAGATATTCTCGGAAGGTATTTTACAGCGCCTTCATTATTCAGTTTGACAATATGATCAGAATTCAAGTGCCCAAGCCTTTTGTGCCATAACCAACTTTCATCAAATTTGCTTAAATGACATTTCTACTTATCTTCCTTCAGAACATATACATTGTTTTCAATTCTGACCCCTTTTTCAATCAACTCTCATGTGTTTATTGTCTTTATTTTACAATTATTGGCAGTGAAAGTGACTTCACATCCTCTCTCACATATTTGACTGACACTAAGAATATTATGCTTTAAAACATAAAAAATTAATACATCTTGATCTTTGCTCCTTCCATTACTTAAGCTTACTAGACCTTTACCTCTGATCTTTCCTGAAGCATCATTTCCAAAGGTCACACTCCCTGATTTATTTTCTTTGAGTAATAGGAACTTACTTTTGTCACCTATCATATGACTGGAGCATTCACTGTCAATATACCAGTGGTATTTTTGTATTTGATCTGACAAAACTAATCCACACTTGTTATCTACATTCCTCTTCCAAACCTTGACGTTTTCAGCTCTGTGATTTGAATCTGGCTTATAGTTCTTTAAGCGATAGTCTTCAGCTTTATGTCTATAATTATGGAAGATGTAACATTCAGGTTCATTGAATAAAGGATCATAATGATTTTTTTGTTTAATATGCGTCATTTTCCTAGCCATCACATGATTTGCAGTGGGTGGTTGTTTTTTACTTGGTTATCTCATTATTTGTTGTGGCAGATATTTATTCCTTGGTTGTCTTGATTTCTCATGTCTAAATCTTAAAGAACAATTTACAGCTTTGTGGCCAAAGTTAGAGAAGTAAAAACAATATCCATAGAAAATGTCTTTGTACCTAGAAAATGGTTGTCTTCTTTGAGCAGGTTGATTTCTTCCATGCTGATGATTTCCTTGAGTAGAGGGTGTATTATTTATTTGTTCTATGGATTCAGTTCTGGTAGATTTTTCTTCACTCCTCCTTGGTGGTTGATTCTCTTCCTTTGTTTCTGTGGGCTTGTTGTTGTCAATGGTTGTAGATTTGACAAACTTGATGGATTATTTATTGCTTGGTTGACCACTACTTGATCCCTCTTCATAACCCAAACCAGTTTTAAACTTCGAATTCCTTTGTTGATTCAGAATGGAGGCTAATCCTTCTGAGGCTTTAATACTTGTCAGATTCTGATGATATAAGGCCTGGAATTTCTCTAGATCTTTTCTGACAGTCACTACTTCATCTTCCAATTTTTCACCTTTTGCTTCAGCTTCCTTCAATTTATTTTTGATAATGTCTTCAATCTTCTTATATTCTTATAACTTAACCTTCAACAAAGAAATTTCTTCAGTTGGTTCATTGCATGTTTTCTCATACCTGAGCAGTAATTTTTTTTCTTTTATTTTATTTTATTTGAGTTTATCAATCGCTTTCATGGCACTGACAAGTTCTCCTTCAAGATCCACTACTACTTCAAAACCAACGAACTCACTTCCTGTATCTTCAGTGTTTAGATATTCTAAATCTATTAGCATGATATCATTTATTTTATCTTCAATAGAAGAGTCACTACTTTCATCATCTGAGGAATCATCATCATTGTTTACACAAAGGATTTTCTTCTTAAAATTATTATTTGTATAGACCTTCTTGTGTTTGTGCTTCTCTTCATCGTCATATGTCTGATCCTTTCTTTTGTGAGGACACTTATATGAAAAATGACCTATATTACCACAATTAAAACATTTGAAGGGAATTTTACCTTTGTATTTTCCTGATCCTTTCTTCAGTCTTCTCACAAAATTTGCTTCAATCTCATCTATATCAGAATCTATTTTTTTCTCTACTTTAAAAGATGCCTCTCTTGTAGTGGATTTACCTTTGGTGATCCTCATTTCATAAGAATTTAGGGTTCCAAGAAGTTGATCTAGTGTCAACGTTTTGAGATCAGTTATTTCCTCTATAGCAGATACCTTTGAGTTAAATCTATCAGGAAGAGATCTTAATATTTTATGGACTAGAAAAGATCCATCTATTGTTTCACCTAGGCCTTTCATAGTGTTGACAAGTTCTTCTATACGTAATAAGTACTTATTAATAGTTTCATCTTCATCCATCTTTAAATGCTCAAATTTCAGTTTGTGGGTCTAAAGTTTTGCGTCTTTCACATTTTCATTACCTTCATAACTACTTATCAGCTTGTCCCACATAACTTTTGCTGAATCATAGTGCATGAATTTGACAAACTCGGCTTCAACAAGTCCACTGAGGATGGCATTCATTGATTTTTCATTAAATCTAAACTCCAACTTATCATATTTTGAGGCCAAGACTACAGGATTCACATATCCCATTTCAATGACATCCCAAACATCAGCACCCAGAGACATTAAATGTGTTCTCATCCTTATTTTCCAGAAGGCAAAGTTTTTTCCATCAAATAGAGGGGGTATATTAGTTGAACTTCCATAATTACTAGTCATGTTCAAGATTATGGATCTACCTTTGATCAAAGGCACCGACTCTGATACCAATTGTTGGAAATATAACTCATAGGGGGGGGTGAATCAGTTATAATATAAGATTGAAACTTTTCTTGTTATTTTTTGAATATTTCTAGATTATTATTTAACGTGTTACTGATAACTTAACGTGCATAGATATACAATATTTGATCAAACACACAGAATACATAGAGACACAAATTTTCATGAGGAAACCCATAAAGGGAGAAAACCTCTTCTTCTTCGGATGCCAATCAAGCTCCAAGCTTCATGTACATCATAGTCTTTGAGAACCAACTCAAATATGAGGCTACAACCTCTGATAGCAAGCTAAAACTTGCAGAGAGCACCAACTCCCAAGTTTCTCTAGCACCAACTAGATGGAAGCACCAACTCCTAGGTTTCTCTAGCACCAACTAGATGGAAGCACCAACTCCCATAATATCTTCTAGCACCAACTAAAATTTAGAGGACTACAATCCTCCCTAGAACCACCCTACCACCCTAATTGAATGTTACAAAATTTTAATTACTTGCTCTATCTCTGATATGGTCTATTACAACTCCATGTATCCTCTGCCTTCTTCAACTTCTATGCTTTATTCTGCTTCTGCTTCTTTATGCTTCAATGCTTTACTCTTTTTCCTCCTGTACACTTTTTCCTGTTCAACTTCTCTTCTACCTTTTATGCTCTGTGCTGCCTCTGCATGTTATACGCTGCACCTCTCCTCTTAGATTTAGGTCATGCACACCGTCTCTTTCTACTCACATCCCTAGCTTTCAAAAAAACACTCTCTCTTCATCGTTCTACATGTCTTTCACAGGCCAAGTCCTCTGCATGATCATCATAGCAACTCTTTGTCTTCTATGGCGGTTATGCTGAATTTGTTCATCATCAGTGGCCATTATCCAAAGATTCTTTGGCTTCTCTGGCAGTTATCATGAACCCGTTCATCACTAGCAGTCATTATCTTGAGATTCTTTGGCTTCTCTGGCAGTCACAACTCTTCATCTTCTCTGGCAGTTACAGTCAGTCCTTTTTGGATTCTTTGGCTTCTAAGCCCCTTCCTTTACATGACCATCGGTGGTGACCACACGCTTATTCAAAAGGCACTTTGTGATCTCAGTCTAATGAGCGCTAGCTCCATTTTTCGATATGATCTTGGGCAATGATATCATGTGACCACATGATTGTGGGCGTGTCCAAAGGTGGTTTGAATGAAACTACTTTTCACCCCGCAATTTACCTCGAGCCTCCATGTGTCCTTTATCCAAAAACCATGTTTTGTATTATGGCCCACCTTTAGCTTATTAAAGTTCACACACCTTCAATCCTCACAATGCAATGAGACCATCGATCTCACAATCTTCACAGTGCTCATGAACTGACGATTCAAATTTGTTCTTTCAATATCTGTGGATCAGATCTAACCTTCCTAACTCAACGACTGTGATTATTTCATGATCCGGGCTTCGAGAGTTTCAAATCTCAAACCCTTATTTCCTATGTACGTTAATCTTCCAGAGTTGATGATATGCAGACACTTGTCCTCCTTAATCCAACGACTATCCTTCACTCCGGGACTTCGGCCTTCGAAAATTTCAAACCTTTCTCCTTCATGTTTTCCCAAAGTATTTTTGCCCAGACTCAATGATCTATTGACACGTACCCTCCTGCACAATCAATGATCATAAGTGACTTCGGCCCTTCAGGACTTTAGGCTGATCGCTTCTTCATTCTCCTCTGGAGTGGTCGCCTGCTAAATAAGTCATAGGTGGTGGAGATATCTTGATGTTTGTTAACACTTCCACTTACACTGTCCTTCCACTGTATTAGATCAACAGTTGAGAATGCACCCGAAGTCATCTGCAGATCGGTTGACTCGTATCCACTTTGGGAATTTGGGACTTAGGGCATCTACTGGTGGTAAAACTCTCGAAGTAAAACTCCTAGAGTGAAGTAACATTACACACGTCACCTGTTGACTTGGCACGGGTCGAGTGGTTGCCACATGTTCTTGCTGACGAGGTCTGCCACATGTCCTTGATGAGGTGGTCTGCTGATGTGGTCACCTGATGTGACACATATTCATCTCCTTGATCTAACGGTCATAATAATATTCTCTATATCCAATGGTACTTATTCATTTCGGATGATCTGACTCTTGAGATCTTCTTTAGATGATCCGACAGTTGAGAATTTGTTTCGGATCTCCAGTTCTCTGGGCTTCGGGTATTTAAAATCTCAAATTGAATCTCTCGAAGTGATTTCTCCGAAGCTCACGATTCGTCGTCACGTATCCCTCTGTATCTGAAAGTTGAAATTTACTCTGGCTCTCCAGCTCTTCGGACTTCGGGAATTTCAAATCTCAAATTGAAAAATATTGAACTGAGATTTTTTCGGAGCGTAACCTCCTCACAAATTTAGACCTGAAAATAATGATGTTCGTTTGATCAAGATCTTATATCAATGACTCGATTTGTCTATGATGTAACTTTTCCTTTGATTAAATCCAATGACTCTCCATCTTTTCTTATCCTATCCTTCTACTTAATTTGATCCGACGACTGACGAAGATTCGGATAATCAAATTCTCAAACCTTATGCCCTGTTTATCCTATCCTTCACTTAATTTGATCCGACGGTCGTGAAGACTCTCGAAGCAGATCCACGATCAAGGATTTTGATCCTGATCATGTTTCTNTGTCTTGATTTCTCATGTCTAAATCTTAAAGAACAATTTACAGCTTTGTGGCCAAAGTTAGAGAAGTAAAAACAATATCCATAGAAAATGTCTTTGTACCTAGAAAATGGTTGTCTTCTTTGAGCAGGTTGATTTCTTCCATGCTGATGATTTCCTTGAGTAGAGGGTGTATTATTTATTTGTTCTATGGATTCAGTTCTGGTAGATTTTTCTTCACTCCTCCTTGGTGGTTGATTCTCTTCCTTTGTTTCTGTGGGCTTGTTGTTGTCAATGGTTGTAGATTTGACAAACTTGATGGATTATTTATTGCTTGGTTGACCACTACTTGATCCCTCTTCATAACCCAAACCAGTTTTAAACTTCGAATTCCTTTGTTGATTCAGAATGGAGGCTAATCCTTCTGAGGCTTTAATACTTGTCAGATTCTGATGATATAAGGCCTGGAATTTCTCTAGATCTTTTCTGACAGTCACTACTTCATCTTCCAATTTTTCACCTTTTGCTTCAGCTTCCTTCAATTTATTTTTGATAATGTCTTCAATCTTATTATATTCTTATAACTTAACCTTCAACAAAGAAATTTCTTCAGTTGGTTCATTGCATGTTTTCTCATACCTGAGCAGTAATTTTTTTTCTTTTCTTTTATTTTATTTGAGTTTATCAATCGCTTTCATGGCACTGACAAGTTCTCCTTCAAGATCCACTACTACTTCAAAATCAACGAACTCACTTCCTGTATCTTCAGTGTTTAGATATTCTAAATCTATTAGCATGATATCATTTATTTTATCTTCAATAGAAGAGTCACTGCTTTCATCATTTGAGGGATCATCATCATTGTTTACACAAAGGATTTTCTTCTTAAAATTATTATTTGTATAGACCTTCTTGTGTTTGTGCTTCTCTTCATCGTCATATGTCTGATCCTTTCTTTTGTGAGGACACTTATATGAAAAATGACCTATATTACCACAATTAAAACATTTGAAGGGAATTTTACCTTTGTATTTTCCTGATCCTTTCTTCAGTCTTCTCACAAAATTTGCTTCAATCTCATCTATATCAGAATCTATTTTTTTCTCTACTTTAAAAGATGCCTCTCTTGTAGTGGATTTACCTTTGGTGATCCTCATTTCATAAGAATTTAGGGTTCCAAGAAGTTGATCTAGTGTCAACGTTTTGAGATCAGTTATTTCCTCTATAGCAGATACCTTTGAGTTAAATCTATCAGGAAGAGATCTTAATATTTTATGGACTAGAAAAGATCCATCTATTGTTTCACCTAGGCCTTTCATAGTGTTGACAAGTTCTTCTATACGTAATAAGTACTTATTAATAGTTTCATCTTCATCCATCTTTAAATGCTCAAATTTCAGTTTGTGGGTCTAAAGTTTTGCGTCTTTCACATTTTCATTACCTTCATAACTACTTATCAGCTTGTCCCACATAACTTTTGCTGAATCATAGTGCATGAATTTGACAAACTCGGCTTCAACAAGTCCACTGAGGATGGCATTCATTGATTTTTCATTAAATCTAAACTCCAACTTATCATATTTTGAGGCCAAGACTACAGGATTCACATATCCCATTTCAATGACATCCCAAACATCAGCACCCAGAGACATTAAATGTGTTCTCATCCTTATTTTCCAGAAGGCAAAGTTTTTTCCATCAAATAGAGGGGGTATATTAGTTGAACTTCCATAATTACTAGTCATGTTCAAGATTATGGATCTACCTTTGATCAAAGGCACCGACTCTGATACCAATTGTTGGAAATATAACTCATAGGGGGGGGTGAATCAGTTATAATATAAGATTGAAACTTTTCTTGTTATTTTTTGAATATTTCTAGATTATTATTTAACGTGTTACTGATAACTTAACGTGCATAGATATACAATATTTGATCAAACACACAGAATACATAGAGACACAAATTTTCATGAGGAAACCCATAAAGGGAGAAAACCTCTTCTTCTTCGGATGCCAATCAAGCTCCAAGCTTCATGTACATCATAGTCTTTGAGAACCAACTCAAATATGAGGCTACAACCTCTGATAGCAAGCTAAAACTTGCAGAGAGCACCAACTCCCAAGTTTCTCTAGCACCAACTAGATGGAAGCACCAACTCCTAGGTTTCTCTAGCACCAACTAGATGGAAGCACCAACTCCCATAATATCTTCTAGCACCAACTAAAATTTAGAGGACTACAATCCTCCCTAGAACCACCCTACCACCCTAATTGAATGTTACAAAATTTTAATTACTTGCTCTATCTCTGATATGGTCTATTACAACTCCATGTATCCTCTGCCTTCTTCAACTTCTATGCTTTATTCTGCTTCTGCTTCTTTATGCTTCAATGCTTTACTCTTTTTCCTCCTGTACACTTTTTCCTGTTCAACTTCTCTTCTACCTTTTATGCTCTGTGCTGCCTCTGCATGTTATACGCTGCACCTCTCCTCTTAGATTTAGGTCATGCACACCGTCTCTTTCTACTCACATCCCTAGCTTTCAAAAAAACACTCTCTCTTCATCGTTCTACATGTCTTTCACAGGCCAAGTCCTCTGCATGATCATCATAGCAACTCTTTGTCTTCTATGGCGGTTATGCTGAATTTGTTCATCATCAGTGGCCATTATCCAAAGATTCTTTGGCTTCTCTGGCAGTTATCATGAACCCGTTCATCACTAGCAGTCATTATCTTGAGATTCTTTGGCTTCTCTGGCAGTCACAACTCTTCATCTTCTCTGGCAGTTACAGTCAGTCCTTTTTGGATTCTTTGGCTTCTAAGCCCCTTCCTTTACATGACCATCGGTGGTGACCACACGCTTATTCAAAAGGCACTTTGTGATCTCAGTCTAATGAGCGCTAGCTCCATTTTTCGATATGATCTTGGGCAATGATATCATGTGACCACATGATTGTGGGCGTGTCCAAAGGTGGTTTGAATGAAACTACTTTTCACCCCGCAATTTACCTCGAGCCTCCATGTGTCCTTTATCCAAAAACCATGTTTTGTATTATGGCCCACCTTTAGCTTATTAAAGTTCACACACCTTCAATCCTCACAATGCAATGAGACCATCGATCTCACAATCTTCACAGTGCTCATGAACTGACGATTCAAATTTGTTCTTTCAATATCTGTGGATCAGATCTAACCTTCCTAACTCAACGACTGTGATTATTTCATGATCCGGGCTTCGAGAGTTTCAAATCTCAAACCCTTATTTCCTATGTACGTTAATCTTCCAGAGTTGATGATATGCAGACACTTGTCCTCCTTAATCCAACGACTATCCTTCACTCCGGGACTTCGGCCTTCGAAAATTTCAAACCTTTCTCCTTCATGTTTTCCCAAAGTATTTTTGCCCAGACTCAATGATCTATTGACACGTACCCTCCTGCACAATCAATGATCATAAGTGACTTCGGCCCTTCAGGACTTTAGGCTGATCGCTTCTTCATTCTCCTCTGGAGTGGTCGCCTGCTAAATAAGTCATAGGTGGTGGAGATATCTTGATGTTTGTTAACACTTCCACTTACACTGTCCTTCCACTGTATTAGATCAACAGTTGAGAATGCACCCGAAGTCATCTGCAGATCGGTTGACTCGTATCCACTTTGGGAATTTGGGACTTAGGGCATCTACTGGTGGTAAAACTCTCGAAGTAAAACTCCTAGAGTGAAGTAACATTACACACGTCACCTGTTGACTTGGCACGGGTCGAGTGGTTGCCACATGTTCTTGCTGACGAGGTCTGCCACATGTCCTTGATGAGGTGGTCTGCTGATGTGGTCACCTGATGTGACACATATTCATCTCCTTGATCTAACGGTCATAATAATATTCTCTATATCCAATGGTACTTATTCATTTCGGATGATCTGACTCTTGAGATCTTCTTTAGATGATCCGACAGTTGAGAATTTGTTTCGGATCTCCAGTTCTCTGGGCTTCGGGTATTTAAAATCTCAAATTGAATCTCTCGAAGTGATTTCTCCGAAGCTCACGATTCGTCGTCACGTATCCCTCTGTATCTGAAAGTTGAAATTTACTCTGGCTCTCCAGCTCTTCGGACTTCGGGAATTTCAAATCTCAAATTGAAAAATATTGAACTGAGATTTTTTCGGAGCGTAACCTCCTCACAAATTTAGACCTGAAAATAATGATGTTCGTTTGATCAAGATCTTATATCAATGACTCGATTTGTCTATGATGTAACTTTTCCTTTGATTAAATCCAATGACTCTCCATCTTTTCTTATCCTATCCTTCTACTTAATTTGATCCGACGACTGACGAAGATTCGGATAATCAAATTCTCAAACCTTATGCCCTGTTTATCCTATCCTTCACTTAATTTGATCCGACGGTCGTGAAGACTCTCGAAGCAGATCCACGATCAAGGATTTTGATCCTGATCATGTTTCTATACTGCGCTTCCCCTTCTGAGCTTTGATCTCTACATATTGCTTGCTTCTCCTCTTGAGATTATGCTTTTCCTATTTTCCATCGTCGTTGATGTTCTTGCCATCAATGACAAGCACACGCTTCTTGTAAAACATGCCAACACATTGTTAGTGGTAACAAGGCTCAGAATGCTCAAGAAAATTCTTATTATTAATACTTAAAAGAATAAATCAAATGTGTTTTCTCTTAAGAGTTGGGATGGGGCTCTTACTTAAAAGAAGGGAAAGAAAGGGAAAGTTACATAAGGCTCTTAGAAAATTGAGAGAAATAAAAATTATTTATTTCAAAGAAAACTTAAATAGAACTTCATAATTCCATGAGTCCTTCGTGAACCTTAACTATCATAATTGTGTCAAAAGGATTTATAAGTTCCTTCTATAGCTCTATTGACCTAAAATTTGATATAATCTCTAGGTGGAGGGGAACTATGATTTCTTCCTTTATTTTAATTTAAAACATTTTAGTTTTGATCCCAATAAACTAAGCTTGTTGCTTCTGAACAATAATACTATGCTCAACATTGTCTAAAACAAACTTAGTGAGTCATCTACGTATCTTGCCTAGGGAAATCTTGTAAGGCCATCCAATTTTTTTCCCAAGGAGATCTTCGTAGCTTTCAATCTTGATTTAAACTCTTCTTTATTCAAAACATTTTTCTTACTACGTAATGGAGGGCACCTCTAACCCTTTTATAGATTCAAATAACTTGAATAAAATTTGTCTTCTCCTCTCCTCCAACACTTTTATTAAGAAATTTCTCAATTAAGAAATTTGCTAGAAATGTCATCAATTTCCTTGTTATTTACATTCTCATCAAATGTTCTAGCATTCTCTTCTTTATTATAGTTCTAGGATTTTTTTCTTTTAGGCATAAAAGAAGTGGCATGTCCCTTCTCAAGTTTATATTTAGGTAGATCCTTCCCATCACCATAATATCCCCATATCTAGATATATTCCTTTGGTTACCTATTGAAAATGTGACAAAGGAACCCTTTTTAGGGGGAGATGAGGTATTCTTAGCAAAGTGTTAAATATAATCGTCTATTCCATTGACTCTGGATCTTCCTCCATACCTTCCCCAGGGAATAGGTTCATCAACAACATCATGGATTTCCTTGTCCAGAAGGACCTTTTTCTCTGACCTTGTGTCCAAATTGACTAATGTGTGGATATCATCTAGGAGAGTCATCATCTTTTCTTTTCCACAAGAACTATATATAGGATCGTGTGCTTCATATGTTCCCTTGGTCTCCATTCAAGGTGATTTTTATCCCCATCCCCTTTTTCTTGTTCATCCAACTCAGGAAAATATGTTATATATGTAATTTCCACCATATTCATCTTAAAATCCCCTTGGGGATAAAATCCTTGAGATTTTCACCAACCTCCTTCGAGTGAAAATAATCAAATCCCCACAATATTTCAGTGAGGCGAGAGATGATTTTCATAGTGAAAACTAAACACTTGAAAGGATTTGAGTTAAATTTCTCTCTTTTCTTTTGATTGAAGAAATAGGACCATTTTTCACAATGATGATAGAATTCAATTAGAAAATATCTATCACATATAAATTTGGGTAGAAGTTCGAGTTTCCCCTCAAAACTATAAAGCTTTATGTAAGTGTAAATTTCTTCATAAAAATATTCCCTTTTACATATGAGGAAAGTTTGGGATTCCACAATCAATTTATCAGGGTAATTTCTGGTTATCATATGTATGAATATCCTAACAAAAGCATCTTGAATTCTATAGAAGTGAAATGGGGCCTTATGCCTCAACAAGGATGGATACTAACATTGAATTGACTGTATCTTAAATTTGGAATCCTCTTATAGAAAAAACTTCTCAAATGAATTACAACATACATATGCATAGATCAGATGTGAAAATATAAATATTTTAGTTTTATGAAATTTGGCTAATTGGTGGGATATTTCATTGGCGATAAGCTCCTCCCTATCAAAAAATTGAATCCCTATGTAGTGTGAAATACATGACATACAAGATGTACCTTACAACTTGAGTTGTGGTTTCTTAGATAATCACCCAAGCAAACAACCAAGCCAATTATTGACGTAGTAGCCATTCCTTTAAGATAGTGTTGCCACCCCCATGAGCACCTAAAAAAGCATTAGCCTCAATGACCTTGGAAATATTTGTTTAGTCTCTCAAAATAAAAACATTCTTTTGAATGAAAGAAATATGAAGGGAACAAGAATATTTCCTTCCTCCCTCATATTTATCAATCTATGCTCAACATTGAATATTTTGGACCACCAATAAAAAACATCCCTGAAGTCAAAATATTCGAGTATGTAATCAACTTTTTCTAAGACAGAGGTCCAAATTGTGTTATTCCTTTGGTCCTCTTTTTGCATTCCTGAATATCAACTATAAGACATAGTCCAATGATAGTCTTTTTTGTTCTAATCTAGAAAATTTAACATGTCTCCATAATAAGTTGAGTACTCTCTCATGGGTGCCATTCTCTACCTTCACACATTGCTATTTCAAAAATGTGTTGCCAAATCCTGCATAACTAGCATTCGATCACTTTCTTGAAGATCCCAGAAAATCTCATTGTACAATTGTAACATTCATAAAGGGATTTGTTGTCTTTTATCTATCATCAAACTCTGTATTGAATAAGAAAATGCTATGTGGAAAGTGGAGGGGAGATAAAAATGAAATGTTGCAACAAGAGCTCCACATTCATAAGAATATGGGACAAATAAATGTGGGAGTGTGAAAGTGTGCACAAGGAAAGGTGATGCAAAGTGGTGGATATGTATGGATGCGAAAACGGATCAGGGGGGGCATGATGTAACACACCCGACCCCTAAATGATATTTTAAATGGGTGGGAATCATAATTTCATTTTCCTTGACTCTCTCTAGGTTCCCCTTTCTCCAAAGTGTAGGTTCTTCCAAACCCGCGGGCTCTTTCCTGGCCCCTTTGAATAATTTGAAAAACAGGCACTAGCTTTCCATGCTAGGCCCCTTCCTTCATATGACCTCGGGATGTTACCCAACTCCTACTTAAAGGGCACTTCAGAACTTCAGGCATTTTCACTTCACTACTCACCAATTATCCTGAACTCTGAACTGTCAATGTTTCGAAATGATGTGAGAGGGATAAACGGTCCCTTATCTCTTTCCAGATAAATGGCCCACCGAAACTTCAGCATCAGGTGATTCAATGAGTTCCAAAGTACTCACAAATGAAAACCTCTAAAGTGAAATCATTTTAAAGTGTCAGAGCTCCTCACACGCGTCCTCCACTATCAACGATCATGATTGACTTCGGCCTTCGGGAGTTCTCCATCCACTCAACCCCACTTCCTCCAAAGTGTTTATCCTCCAAAATGAAGGATTTATCGACACCTGTCCTCTGCTGAAGGACAACTCTGATGAAATCTGTCACTCCGACCTTCTAGAGTTCTTGCTCCAACCAAATCCTCTTTCCTCATGGAGTGACTTTTCCCTGAAGTAGAAGATCTTCCACCACGCGTCCTTTTCCAATGGATGGATGGGATGACTTTGGGACTCCGATCTTCAGGATTTTTACGATTCAAACTCCTCTTTTCTCCCAAATTCAGTTAGTGTCGGGCTGACCACAACATAGATCTGGCAGTTCGAGGGTGTCTATGTGACTCCAGAGATCTACGTCTCGTAAATTCCGCTCAAGGGTCCCTTTGTTGGGCCATTCCTAGAGGGATATCTATCATCCAAAAACACTCTGATAAGAATACATGGCACCTACCTTAGGTCACTCACGTCCCCTTACCTTGCTACAAGGTCACCATACCTGACAACTCTGTCACTCGACATGCGAGCCCCCACAAGCTATCGACATGATACATGTGTCTCCATACTCGAACGGTTAAGAGGGGTTCTGAAGGATCCTTAAATCCATGGTCCCCAATACTTTGTGACTCCAGCCTTCAGGGGGGTTTTGGCGTTACAACACCCATGTCCTCCCGAAGAAGTCAATGCTGGGCTGACTTCATCATAGATCCAACAGTTAGGATAGCACCTGGGAATCCTCATATCTACGAGCCAAATTAACTTTGGGACTTCAAGACTTCGGGGGATTCACCTCTTGTACGACGAATATACCCAATTCGTTGGACCCGCGAATTTCGACGGGCTCGAAGGATTAACATCCACGTCCCTTCTCCAGATCTGACGATTGTGAAGAACTTCGGTGCCTCCCAAACTAATATCATCCATTTTTCTTCCAAACAAAAGGATATTCCCTTTCAAGAATTGAATCTCGCTATCCTTCCTGAGCTTTGTCAACTCTAAATACTTAGGCACTTTGCGTTATTTCTACTGAAATTAACACTTAGAGGGATCCTTCCATGCACCCCTTGCACTCAATCATCAACTCTAGAAATTAATAGGTTCTCGGTCTTTGTCTGCCTCAGAGAGACTCGATACATACATGCATTACCTCTCCTGATCTTAACATACTCCTTCCTCTAGGAGACTCATAACGACTGGGAGTGTCGACATGCACACGTGAAACTATGCCCAAGGTCGACGAACTCACAGTTCATTTATTTTAACTTGGCCACCACAGGGCTCAAACATTTACGTGTACAAGCCAGATAATTACTTACTTGTTTAAATACACAATCAAGTAGAATTAAAGGGATACATTATAACCACTAAGACATCATGTACATCCCTGAAACATTCATAGGATATCCAAACTTAATTTACATTTACAATTCAATTACACAGGATATGAGAGTACTTATCTATTACAGGTTGCAGCCAACTAACTAACTGTGGGTGTTCACCTTTCCACCCAACCATAGGCTTAGAGGAAGTCATTCTTAGAGTTGTTGCCACCCCCGTGCCAAGACATGATATCACTAGTGAATTTATGCCAATTCTCAACGATCCTTTCTCTTTCACATCTTCTGCGAGGTTTATCAGATGCTTCCCCAGCATCAAGCTCATGTATTTCTACTCAGGTCCCATTCTCTTCATACTCTCAGAGATTTATCTCTCTTTTATGGCCTCAACGAGGTTTATCAAATTCCCCCTCAGCATTAAGCTCGTGACCTTTTGTTCATTATAAGTTGGAGAGCTCTCGCATTCTCCACTCTTCTCTTGATTTCCTTATGTGCCTTGCAAACACATCCCTCCTATCTTGTTCCTTCTTTCAGAAGGAAAAATTGGGTCAGTCTGGGTCTCTTGGACCCTGTGTTACTTCGAGCTGGAAATTTTCAGCTAGACCATGCTTCCATTCATGGGGTTGGTTGATGGTTCAACCACCAATCCTTTCTTGATTAATTGATTTCTCCTTGGGTAAATTTGGGGTCATTCGATATAATGAACACTCTCTTATAGTTTTCACATTCTTTCCTCTAGTGATATCATGGCCAGTACTTTCAAGGCTTCACCCCCATAGTCATTTGTTTGGATATTCAAACAATAATACATTTACATTGTTCCCACGCCATAGCATGGTGATTATGATTAATTACAAGTTGGGAGAAATAGGTGTGTTACAATCCCCTTCCCCTAAAAGGAACATCGTCCTCAATGTTCTTTCTCAGTAACACCTGTCAGGCCTTTCTCATTCAGTTTTTTCAGAAATCTTGATCCTCTTTCTTGGTCATGTCCTTTCTAGACCCTTGGCCTTCGTCACCTTCCTTCAATAATTTTGGGACAATAAGCATATTAATCACAATTTTATGTGCAAACATCTTACTATTAATCAAAATTCAAGAGGAAAATTTCATAATATAGCACAATATTTATTTGTGCAGTTCATGGGTTTGCATCCACATGGTTGTCTTGTTATCCAAGCTCACTGTTTTTCCCAGACATGCCCATTGTGTGCATGATCCCAATCAATAGTTTACAAGAACTATAAAATTATCCTCTTCCTTGCGATCACTCACCCTCTAGGCCCAGGCTCAGGCATCCCCTTCTCTGCTATACAGTCCCTCAGGCGATCCATCTTGCCTTGCCAAGGATTTATCACACAAGAAGAGTTCTAGATTCTTAATTTAGCCTTGCAGTCGAGGCGTCCCTCAGAATTTCTCTACCGAGGCATCCCTTCGGCTTGTGTTACCTCAACACAACATATTCTAGGTGATCATGGCTTACCACAGGGTTCTCATGGCTGAGCAGTAGCCATTTTTCATGCTTTTCAACTTGACAACCTTCATCTGTCCTTTCTAGATAGATATTTTCTTCTCACCTATATCACAGGTATACAGAAATTCATGAGACATCCTCATAAATTTTGAATTTCATAATTTTATTGCAAATCTGTCACCCATAGATATTCCAATTTCCTTATTTATCTTTAGATCTATTCCACACAGAACCATATTCACCAATTGAGTGACTTTATTTCCCATAGAATTTTGGCTCAACATGCAATTTTGGTCTTCCTTATGGGCTTACAACATAACCATATCCAAGACTCTTTTCTTCCTGCACTTTCAAATTCAATCAGCCAAACAAATCGTTAGTTTCTCATGCACATATATTTTCACTGCACCTTTATAACGTCATCACAAGCAATTCTTAAATTGTGCATGCTAACAATCAAATCACTTTTATCTATTTGAGGATATAAAAAAAAATGAAATTTCATTCCTTACACATGCATCAGTTCAGTATATCAACCTTTCCATATGCAATTCAACATTAAGTGAATTTAATCAATGTGTCAATGTCCATGGCCACATTCACACATAATGCGCCCTTGTATTGATTTCAGATTATCACTTTTCAGGTTAGGCACTCTCGCCAAGGTGTGTTAGAATTCAACCAACTTATTATCATATGGATTCTCTATCCATAATTATTATTTTAGCAGAACCATATTTTCTTCTCTGAATCAATTGGAACCTTAAATCATCATTCATGAAACTCAAGGTTTCACATGAATGCCTTTAAGCATTCCTTGATTGGTCAATGCATTCGTGACATATCAGTTCATGAATTTTTCCAAGGATTACAAATAGTCTTTATTACCATAGGTTCACACCTTCATCATTCATTTCTCCTTCCTAAATCATACCCTACTTGGGTATCCAAGGAATACAACTTTCTTTCAAAATTTCATGCATAACATTAAGACAACAAAATATTTCAAAAGGGGTTCTTACCAAATCCCTTCATACCTTGTGCCACATAGCCATGAAAATGTTTATACCAGTTCTTGGATGTTAGCACCCTCTTTCTAATTTTTACCTCATCAATAGTGCTTTATGGGGAATTTTACAGCCCTGTCAACAATCTTTCAACCGCAACCTTCTCATGGTCATCCTCTGCTTGAGGTTTCACATCATTGGCAACTGTCTTCCTCAACAACTCCAATTCATTTTTATACATATCATGCACCATCATAGTTGTTATCACCATTAAATTTTTTGTGTGAAATCAAGATTTATGGACTTAACAAGATGCTAGATTGGTTTGGAGGCTTGACAAACTAGAGGATGGGGATAAATCTGGTAGGAAAAGGCTAAACTGGCAGGGGGGATAAGTGGATGGGACCTGATACGTCACAGATCGCGAGCTCTCTAGATCGACAGTCGAGGATCATTTCTTGGGGAGAAGCTGCGTGGAGGATAGTTTTAGAAAGCAGGCCGAAATCTAAACTGTTGTTTTTGGTTGGGGCTATGTGGCACCACCAGATGCATTTCAGGGTGAAAAGAGGGTTTCCCCAAACCACTTCCTCACGCCCCCAAAATTTAGAAAAGGTATAAAAGGGAGTTTTTTATGTATTTTATTATTATTTCAAAAGACTGGACTGTTTTAAACTTGGCATGACCACCCTCGTTCGATTGCAACTCAACAGTACGCCATTGTACGCCATTTCCTCTCATTTCTAGGTATTTTTCATCATCGCCATGGACCCTATCATAACTTCGGTAATATAGAAAGACCCTTTGTCGAATGAGGAATCCCTAATTGACCGAGATTCAAACGTTTTCGAAACTGAAATCACCATTTCTCCCATCTCTGTGTCGAGAAGCAATTTTTCCAATAATGTAGAAAGGTGTATACCATTCCTTGAAGCAGTCGAGGCCACCATAGTCCCTTATGATGTTGAAGTCGCTTTCCCTTTTCTTGAATTCATAGGTTGGTGCGCAGAACAATATTCACATGAAGAAAAAGTCATCGTAAATAAACAGGGGTCTGAGGTCATGTGTAGGGTAGAGAGTCTATCAATTTGAGATGCCCTTGATATACCAGAGTCTTTATCCATAGTTTCTGAACCTTTCAATGAAGAAAATCTAATTAGGGTATACAAAGAGTGTCTGTCAGAAGTCAGAGGTCTGTTTTTATAGACAATTGTCAAACCATAACATTTTTCAGAGAGTATGTCTTTGCCAATGAATGTGAGTATAATGGTTATTGAAGTCTAATGGGTTTTTCCCCTTTTGAGTCAGGCCTTAGGTCTAGATAATGAAAAATATGTGTTCAAAGTCATGTTAGGTTTCCTATTGTTATTTTTCAAGTCAAATTCTGATCAGTCAGTCAGTATCAGTTTTGATCAACTCATAGCTGATAATATCCATAAATAGCTAGTGAAATATCACTTTCTAAGGCATTTCAGATATTACACCTATTTGCTGAAGATTTTCCTGGAAACCAATAAGAGAGAATTTCCTGAAGCAACATTCATATCAACTGAATGTAAGAGGATTACATTGCTCATGTTCATCAACAAAGTCATGTCCAGGGTTTAAAGTTTGATTTTCAACACCACCCTACCTAGACTTCTGGATGACATGAGGAGCTATCTATAGCCAAATCCATAAAACAAAGTGGGGGACTAGGTACTATTCATGCATTCAACGGTAATCTGGGTTTATGGTTTTCATTAATTCCCCTATATATTGCCTATTTTTCTGACCCCCATAGCATTTTCCCTTGAATTCATCAGGCAACGAATTATATCTGAGACAAAGCATTTCCTGAAGTTTCACAAAGCCTCCAACCTCAAATTCCCTTTTATCATTGGTCACTTCATTGTCAAAACTAGTTCATGCTTATCTCATATTCAAGCAAAGCTCAAAGAGTTTGGTTTTGCACAACTACAGGGGATAATATATGATCCACATAAAACCATATCCAAGAGAAGATTGTTGAACAAACATGCCCCTTATTAGCATGAACATGATGAAGGTTTTGATCAGCTAGAAAACCTAGAAGTCTGTGTTGATATGGAAGAAATCCTGCAACCCACTCAAACACAACAAGTGGAGGCAACCCTGCAATAGAGTCAAACACAACAAGCTCCTTGGAAACTAATATTCCAAGTCCACAAGGTAAGTGTTTACAACAAGAGAAGCGGTTCAGAGGCCATGGGAACCAATGATCAACAGACTTCTCCTAAGAAAATGAATATTACACAATCTCCATAGATAGTGAATTTGGAGGAGGAAGATCCCAGAGAACAAGTAAATCTAGATATGGTGGAAAGTGACACTAGCACTGTAGAGGTTGAAAAGGAAATCAAGCTCCAAAGTGAAGGCATATCATGAACCTTTAGTAGCAAAAAACACATCTTTGATAAAGCATCTGGGGAAACTTATCAATCTAAGAAATGATGGATTATGATATCCCTTTTGAATTGCAATGGAAGGACATAGTACGGTTGGGTAAGACAAAGTGTAGTTTTCCAGGGTCCAGTAAATGATGTCTAGGTGTCACTGAAGATGGCAGATCACGTGGAAGACCAGACCAGAGCATGTGGCGAGGAAAGAAACTGAAGCATCAGAGGAATCAGAAGCTATATCATGAAACATTTTTCTTTCTAATTATTATAATCAGTTTCAAACCGAAGCTATCATTTGTAATCATTGTAATCAGTTTCAGGAACTGGAACGTTTCATTTCAATTATTGTAATTTCAAACGGAAGGAACTTGAATTGTATAAATATTAGAGGTTCCAAATGTATTAGTGTTGGAAGAAGTGTAAGRGAACAATTTTAGCTATTCGATCTTGAATGTAACTTTCTGAAGYTGRATAGAATACACATGCAGAAGTTTTGAAGTTTCCATGAAAAGATTCTAATGGTGGTGGTCTGAGTTTTGTCTTCTCTCTTTATATGTATTTCTTGTATTTYTTATTCCATTTACACTATCTTCTATTTAAATTGGATAGTTTAAAGGCCCATAATTCATCTTGTGATGCTCTTGGCTTAAGCAATTTAAACTGTGTTAAGTTCTTCCTAACTAATTMAAAATTCATTTCATTAATGCTCTGATGCAGTTACTCTTTTTCTCCTTTCTTCTTACACTCTGCAAATTTCAATATATAACTCAGATTCATYGCCTCATTTAKCCTTTATCCTCTRGAAAGTTCTACTAACCAGTCAATTCTTCCATTCATTTTCAGAAGTTGGACTCCATAGCCCTAAGTGTCCCTACCCTTCCTTGCCAACAAAATTATTAAAAGAACCCCAAACAACAAAACCTATCCATTGATTACCAAAGAAATTCCAAGTGACAAGAGAGAGCCCTCTTTGAGATGAGCAAGCTAGTACCCATCTCTAAAGTTGGTTTGTAGGTTACCTCTGTCATTTTTTTTATCATCTGAACAAATTTACAGAGTGCTAACAATAGTCACAGTTACATTAGTTGTAATGTTAAACAAGATGAATGTATTATAACATTCAAATCCATAAAACATATTCAAAATTTCCTAGCATATCTTTATGCACTTCATCACATTATCCTCAAATGTTTCCATGAGTGAAATTGTTGGAACAAGGGCAGACCTAGGGTTCAACGCTTCAACAACGCACCAAAAAAACCCTAACTACCAGCCTTTTCGGCAACACTTGCGAAGCAGATGAAGTCTCACCCAAGGTAGAGGCAGGGGGGGTTGCAGGACTCAAGTGTCTACAACCTAGATGGGACACAGATTTGTGATCGCAATACTTAACAGAGAACTTATCAGTTAATATTCATTAGTATTTAACCCTTTATTCACATTGCAGGTAAAACCCGAATTACAAAAAAACGCAGTATTCAATAAGGTCTAAGCATATCTAACCATTTACCACATAGCATCAAACAGATCTAGCATTCATTCATGTTATTAAGAACTAAGCTACTACATCAAATCCATCTAACATACATAAATTTTCAACACTAAGAATAAATCACATCAATAACACAAAGATATCACAACACAGGATATACGTGGTTCACCCCCAGCATGGGGCTACATCCACCAACTCTTCATCTTCTTTATTATCTTCTTTCAATCTTCTTACATGCACAGATCCACAAAACCAACTCCTCATGGGACAGGATATCTACGTGCCCTTCGCCAGGTCCTCCTTCCCCAAGTTAGGTCACATCACAAAGCCTTACACAGTATGCACACAAAGCCTCTTAGAGTCACTTTCACTTAGCTCTACAAGTATTAACACATAGTATGCACAAAGCATTAATAACTATTTTCACTTAGTACATTGGCTTACAACTGACTCCTTCTTACATCTCCTAGCTACTTATTTATACATTACAAAAGGGGCCTAAACATGGGTAAGACCCATGGGTCGACATCCCATACTCGTTACATAAAACCTAACCCAAAAATCTCGTAAAAGGGGGTGAGATCCCGCGATCTCCGCTTTGCCTAGGCGCTTCATCTTTGAGCCATCTGTCGAAGTCCCAAAAATGGTCAAACATGACCAAGGTTATCCAAAACTTGGTCGAGGGCCAACAACAACACACATAGATCTCGATTGTTTCTACAACAATACAACCATAATCACTATGGTGTCAAAACCTTTTACTTTCATCAACATACCAACTTTCTCATCCCAGAGAAAACATAATATTCAGTAAGAAAAGAATTGAGGGATCTCCCCTTCTTCCAACTCTTTCTACACCGCCTGGGGATTTTCATCCCAGTTGAGTTATATCCAAGGCTTCACTGCCTTTTCTTAATCATGGCTTCAACCAAGCTGTTAGCACTAAAAGTCACCCTCAGATTGCAGAAGGATAAGCCCAGTACCCATCATATTTTTTGGTGGATGTTAGTTTTATATGAGTGGAGGTCAATGGACAAAACTCAATATATGAATGCTTTTCAACACAGAACTGGAAAAGAAATGCACAAGGAAGTGAGGGCCACAAATAACTTCAGTCAATGAATTGAGTTTAAGTGTGAGCAGAGGGAAGAATTAGCAAGAAAGGTGGACAAGACTGTTGTGGGCATCAGGCCTTCGAGTAGCTTGGAGAGAAAAAAATTAGACTCAATATCGCTCTTAAGCTCAATATTCAGACACTGAAATATGTCCAAACAACACAGTCACCACAACATAATGATCAAACCTACATCACCATGCAGCTACAACAACTCGATTGGATCCTCCATGCCCGAGCCATTCAGTGTAAGAGGGGAAAATATCACAAGGAAGCTAAATACAACTGGTCACAATACCGTTGCAATCAAACCTACATTACAACAACATAACAACCCTCTATTGGATCCTCCATGCCCGAGTGTTTTAGCACAGTTTTTACAAAGAGATGAAAAGAGGTTGACTTCTATTAATCTGAAAATCTCAAATACGATACATAACTAGAGAACAGTTATGGCATCAAAACATTACAAAATAGGGAGCTCTTCTCAACCAGTTGACAACCTTAACAAAATATCAAAACTACTTATTTATACTCAAAACAGTCCCCGACTATCAGGAGTGCGATCTGATCACTACATTCAAAGCATTGCGTCCGAGCAGTCTTCTTTCAGACTGTGCATGTATCCCTTTTTCAGATGGGAGCTCAGATTGGCATGGTTTTTGTAGGGAAATCTATCCATAGGGGTACCACGGGCTAACGGTTTAATCCCCACGGCCAGACCTTCCATGCCTTCCAATTATTGAGTGAGTTGAGGTTTCAACCACCAGTCTTTTCATTTATTAACTAAACCCTCGAGATCGAGATGAGGCTTAGTGCCTAGGGGGAAGCCACATGTTGGTTGTACTAAGTGCCATGTGTCATTGTCGAATAGGTGCCTGGTGTCATGACCGATGAGTGTGCCACATGTCCATAATGATGACTACCACATATCCTTTTAAAATGACGACTGAGATCTCCTTCGGGTCTTCGATCTCTGGGAAACTGAAAACTCAAACTTATTTTTCCTTGAAGCAAAACATCTAAAGTTAAGGAACTGACGACGTGTGGCCTCCAAAGATTGATGGCTAAGATCCCTTCGTGGCTCTGGACTTTAGGGAAATCAAATCTCAAACCTTGCCCTCTTCCATGCGCTTTTACTCAGAGCTATATATCTGGTGACACACGTCCTCTTCAATCAACAACTATGTTCATGTTTCAGGACTTTGACCCCTTCAACCAGATCGACAACCCTTATTCTCCCTTCTCGATCAACAATTGATAACTACTTCAGTTATTCGAGGTATTCCCCCCTTTTCTTTCCTTTGGAGCTCTAGATCAGGCGCCACATGTCCATTTGAATCAAACGGCTGAGACTTACTCCAGGCCTTCGGGCTTTGGATGTTTTGAAAGTGAAACATGAAAAACCTTGCGGAGGAAAAACCCCCAAAGTGAAGGATCTGTTGCCATGTGCTTCGACACTTTGGGACTTCAGCCACTTCGGGAGTTCGGGCTTTGGCTCTTCGGAAGTTTTATGCACTTCTCACTTCGAAACTCCCGAATCTCATTTCCCTGAATGCTTGGATCATCTACCACTTGTCCCCCTCAAGATCAACGACTCATGCTTACTTCGGGATTTTTCCTCAGCACTATACTTCGCACAACTTTAAGGTTATGAATGTTAGTGAGTCACTGATCTAAACTTCTCTAGGAATCTCCGTCGCTGAAATATTAAACTTCCTACTACTTGCGCTTCAAGCCCAAAATAAACTGTTCTGAAAGTTGCGTTTTGAGCTTAAGGCTGATACCTGCGCAAGTAAAGGATTGGGTTGCTTTGTGACCCTTAGACAGTATTATGTGATAACATTTGGATCCACAGGGGATGGCATGCTCCATGCGAGCTACCAAGAATGTGTAGTTCCAGTGCCTTAGCTGTTGGGTTATGGAGTCTGGTTCAAAACATTTTGTTGAAGGCCGACATGTACACTATTCTACTTATAAAAGGAAAACAAACAAACATGCTCAAGAAGGAGCTTATTTATTTACAATCCTATACTAACTGATCTTTACAAAGTGCTAGGTGAAAGAAAACTTCCACCATAGCCACCCAAACTATCCTATGATAAATTTCTTATCTTTACCACAGTTGATCCTCAAAACTCTAGGGAAGTGTGACAATAGAATGAGAACATGGCTTGGAATGCTACCCATACCCCCAAATTATGATAAGATGAATAATCCTGTAGGCTCCAATGATTTTTGAAAACACAGCTCCATATATGACCCCACAGGGTCACAAAATTTACAATCAGGGAAGCTCAAATGGTTAGAAATTACCTCTTGTTCTTCATTGTTTCTCACCCGCTGTTTGATGCTCTCAGATTGTACAGGTGGTTGGAGAACTGATGCAGGCTGGTCAATCCCAGGTGATATTTTCTCGTTTACAGGCTCTGGACAAGAGATAAACTGCACATTTAGCTCCTTCTTTTCATCCTGCTCTGTGTCTTCTGTAGGTCTAGGATGGTTGATTTCCACCCAATGCCTTTCCTCAATGAATAAAGGAAAAGGCTCTATAGTTTGGTCTTGGAAATATTTCATATCCATAATGGAATCTGATTCATAACTATCATACACAGGCTTGCTGCTCCCCAAGTCAACAAAATGTAAGGTAGGGATATGCTCATTTACAGGCTTGGGACAAGAGGTATACTGCACATTTATCTCTTCAATTTCTCCTTCATGGCTCTCCCAAGGATCCGATTCATAATCATCATAAATAGGAACCAAGGAAAATATTTTCTCTTCGTTATCTTTGCTACTTCCTTGTTGTTGTTCCAGATCTAATTCATACTCAATATCTTCATAATCAAAATCTGAAACATACTGAAAGTCTTCTTTCTTATGAACATGCAAAATTTCAAGATATGCTTGCATATGAACCCCCTTTCTAGCCCGGATGTTCTCTTTGACCTCTTCAACATATTCAAACATGTGTCTTAAAGATCGAGATTTCCTCTCTCTCAGGAGAAGGACCAGCTCTGGATGTTGAGCCATGACATAGTACACCATGGAAACAGTCTTTGTGGGTCTGATATCCATAGGTATACTATGATAAACACTGTAAAACCTCCTGTTGAAGACAACCAAGGATTCCTCTTCCCCTCTCCTCAAGAAATTAAACTCAAACCAGTATTGATCAAGGGACTTGTTCTCACCCAAACACTTTAAAAATGCATGACATAGCTCGGTCCAGAAGCCAATAGAACCGACTTCCAAACATCTAAACCACACAACAACATCTCTAGACAGGGATTGTGAGAATAGCCTCATGTCAACATCATCATGAACAATATCAAACTGATCGACAAATCTCTCAAAGGCCTCCAAATGCCTCTCAACTATAATATGATCCTCTCCAGAAAATCGAGGAAGATACTCAATGGAATAACAGGGATAAGGATGAAGGTCATGTGGAAACCTTAAAGGTTTAAACAACTTATTTCTGATTTTAATTTGAAAAACAGTGGTTTGATCATGAGGATTAATGAGTTGATGGCAAGGCTCAAAAGGAATAACAGAGGGTAATGAGATTTGAGAAGACTATGAATTATTTTCAACCTCCTTAGGGCTACAAGGGTGATCAATTTCAGGAGGAGATGCAATACAGATCTCACTTTTATGAATAGGCAGAGGTGAAGACACGAGATTGGTATCTACAACACAAGAAGAGGGCATGTTTTCTTCTTCCAAGGATGGATAAACAAAATAAGGCTTATTATCATCTGAATAGACAAAGCAGAGGATGATCCTCTTTATATGTGAAGGGAAAGAGAGAAATGAGCTGATAAATAAGAACATGATTTCATGAATAAATCTCATAAACTGATACCTGGTCTTCCCCTTCGGTATGGTCATCTTTCTGTCAATAGGATCCTCCCCACTGGAGTATTCGATTGTGGAGTCGCCAGGTGCAAGTTGCAATCTTCAATGGTTCTAATGTCTTAAGCATCTTCAGAATCAAAAGCTCATTGTTTTTCTATCTCAGGGAAATGTCTTCAATTTGTTCCCTGACAATGACGCCATGAATGTTAGCACTGAAATTCACCCTCACATTGTGGGAGGATAAGCCTAGTACCCATCAGATATTTTGGTGGATGTTGATTTTATATGAGTGGAGGTCAATGGAAAAAACTCAATATATGAATGATGTTCAACATAGAACTGGACAAGAAATGCACAGGGAAGTGAGGGCCACAACTAACTTTAGTAAGTGAATTGAGTTTAAGTGTGAGTAGAGGGAAGACTTAGTAAGAAAGGTGGACAAGATTGTTGTGGGCATTAGGCCTTTGAGAAACTTGGAGAAGAAAAACTCAGACTCAAGATTTCTCTTAAGCTCAAGCTTCAGACACTAAAATATATCCAAACAACATAGTCACCACAACACAATGATCAATCCTACATCACCATACAGCTACAACAACTCGACTGGATCCTCCATGCCCGAGACATTCAATGTAAGAGGGGAAAAGATCACAAGGAAAATGACTAAAACTAGTCATGATACCGTTGCAATCAAACCTACATTACAACAACATAACAACCCTCAATTGGATCCCCCATGCGCGAGTATTTTAGCACAGTTTTTACAAAGAGATGGAAAGAGGTTGAATTCTATTAATCTGAAAGTCCCAAATCCGATACATAACCAAAGAAAAATTCTGGCATCAAAACATTACAAAATAGGGATCTCTTCTCAACTAGTTGACGACCTTAACAAAATATCAAAACTACTTATTTATACTCAGAACATTTCCCGACTATCAAGAGTGTGAACTGATCACTACATTCAAAGCATTGCGTCCGAGCAGTCTTCTGTCAAACTGTGCATGTATCCCTCTGTCAGACGCGAGCTTAGATCGACATGGTTTTTGCAAGGAAATCTATCTATAGGGGTACCATGGGTTGACGGTTCAGTCCCCACGGTCAGACCTTCCATGCCTTCCAATTACTAAGTGATTTGAGGTTTCAACCACCAGTCCTTTCATTTATTAACTGAACCCTCGAGATCAGGATGAGGCTTAGTTCCTAGGGGGCGTCCACGCGCTACTTGGACTGAGTGCCACGTGTCACTGTCGAATAGGTTCCTGGTTTCATGACCAACGAGTGTGCCACATGTCCATACTGATAAATTCCATGTATCCTATTAAAACGATGACCGAGATCTCCTTCAAGTCTCTTGGAAACTGAAAAATCAAACTTATTTTTCCTTGAAGCAAAACATCCGGATTTAAGGATCTGATGACATGTGGCCTCCAAATATTGACGACAGAGATCCCTTCGTGGCTCCGGACTTCGGGGAAATCAAATCTCAAACCTTGCCCTCTTCCATGTGCTTTTACCCGGAGCTATAGATCTAGCAATGTGAATCCTCTTCAATCAACGACTTTGTTCCTATTTCGAGACTTTGACCCCTTCAACCAGATCGACAACCCTTCTGCTCCCTTCTCGATCAACGATCAAGAGCTGCTTCAGGTCTTCAGGATTTTCTCCCCTTTGCTTTCCTCTGGAGCTCTAGATCTGGCGTCGCATGTCCATTTGAATCGGACGGCTGAGACTTACTCCAGGCCTTCAGGCTTCGGGTGTTTTGAAAGTGAAACATGAAAAACCCCGCAGAGGAAAAACACCCAAAGCAAAGGATTTGTTGCCACATGCTTCGACACTTAGGGACTTCGGCCACTTCGAGAGTTTGGGCTTCGAATCTTCGGAAGTTTTAATCACTTCTCACTTCGAAACTCTTGAAACTCATTTCCATGAACGCTTGGATCAGCTGCCAGTTGCCCCCCTCAAGATCAACGGCTCATGCTTACTTCAGTGTTTTTCCCTGACGCTATACTTCATGCAACTTTAAGGTTCCAAATGCCGGTGAGACGTTGATCTGAACTACTCTAGGAATCTTTGTCGCTGAAAGACTAAACTGCATGTTGCTTGCACTTCAAGCCCGAAATAGATTATTCTGAAAGCTGTGCTTTGAGGGGGTTTATTTTCCTTTTACCAATTGTATTGGTTTCCACAACTTCTGTTTTAATCCTACGAATCTGTTAAACAATTCAGGGTTCTTAGGGTGAGAAAAGTGTTCCTCCTTTTCTCCTCCTTTACTTATGCAATCTACTTGTTGTTGTGATCTTTCTTCTCTTTTCTTAAGCAGCCTCAGTTAGGCTCACCCTAACTCTTAATATGCATCAACATTCTTTAATAGAAAATCCTTTTTTCTATAAATCATGAACCTGTGCATCCTGCACATTACCATTCGGTTCTCAAAATGGTCAAGATTCATTATTAGTCTTCTATTCATTACATGATTTTCTTTTTTCAAAATGTAATCAAGGATTCTTATATATATATATATATATATATATATATATATATATATATATACAATCTTGTAGCTCGGTGCTTAATTCTCAGCAGTTACTAAGGTTGTGACTTTGTTCTCCTAACAGGGTCTTAACACAGTTCCTCCACAGGGAATTCCTTTAGCATGCAACTTCCTTATTTCATATCCTTCACTATCTATGATAGCCTCAACTTTGAGTTGGCTTTAGTTGGGTACCAAATATTTCACAAGGAATATAAACATGCATCTTTGTCATGCGTCCAAATTATGTATCCACACATATTATGGTTTTGTTAACTTACATCCATGATGTGCTTAACCATATGCATAATCATAATCCTGTGTGTAGTTGTCATGGGTATATTTTAGAGCCTACATACATATCTACTTTAAAATTAGTCAACTCATGATTGTTCAAAATCATTCTCATGTGACCCTCAAAGGGAAAATATTTGCCTCTTATCATGACAACATAGCATCCTTTCTCATCCACTCTTTGTTCTATTTATACTAGTAATTCTTAAGGGAATGGAGCACATTCCCCTTAAGCTATCATTCAAAATAGAGCTTTCATGACTCTTCAAAATGGAGTCAACCATGCATCCATGGTATTCAATTAATCTTGGAAAGTGCAATTCTTTCCTTACATATCACTCATCAAGGTAGCCATATTGTGCCTTTGGTATACATTTATCCTTACATCATCCATGTG